>JANAVB010005397.1:3356287-3408787 GCA_029216955.1 Iris pallida | reverse complement strand
CGATTGTTCAGGTAGAGGGAACTATCATGGAGTGAGGAGTGTCAAAACATTTGGGGTTTAGGTGTTCACTGTCCATGTGACAGTAATGTTATGAGAAAGTGTTTAGGAGTGAAGGGGGACACTGTCACTGACTGTGAGTGAGGGTCGAGAATGGGGGAATTAAACCCCATTATATTTGTGTGTTGGGAAGTCAGTTAGGGGGGAGTTGTCCCCTGTGTCCGGAACTAGGGAAGTGCAACATCAGTTGCACTGATGTTTAGGAGTCAGGCCATTACCTTTGTGTACACAGGCACAGGCCAATGTGTGGCCAGAAAAAGCATCTCTCTTTACAGTATGCACAGGAACGTTGGCTAGTGCAAGGGTGGTAAGGGCTTGGGGCTTTTTCCTTAGGCCACTTGGCTCCTGGCCTATATTTTCGCGTAGAGAGAGAGAGAGTGGGGCTACTGGCCATGGAGGAGGAAGCCCAGCAGTAGCAGCAGCTCTGCACAGGCAGAGCATTGCTCTGTACACTGTTAGCCTTGGATGGCAAATGTTCAATGACAAGAAGTGATGTGTGAGGGTTAGCCAGTGAAGGAAGATAGGGTTGGTAGCATGTGTGGGTGTCTAAGTGGTTGCCTAAGTATCAAGAGAGGGGGAGAACACACATGTATGAGATCTCCTATTCGACAATAGTAAGCATGTGGTGTTGTGAGGAGTTAGAGTGGTGTCAATATATGGGGGTAAAGTATGTGAGTAGGGTAATGTACGTTTGGTTAGGTAGGCGTGTTAGGTAATAGAAATATACCTATATACTAGGCTAAGGTAATACCTATGTATAGGTAGGTAATGTACATGGGCAGTAGGTAATAACTATGAACATGTAATGCCTAATAGGTAATGTATACGTAAATGCGATTTACCTACAAGATAAATAGGGTAATGTTAGGGTAAGGGTTACCATACAAAGGTAATATATATTATGTTGGTATTGTATAGATAGGTAGGTAATGGGGAATTATACATTGACTATATATTTAAATAGGTTAGCTTAACCTAGGTTTGATTCGATTTGACCCAGGGTTAACCAGGTTGACCCAAAAGTCAACTTTTAAGTCAAATTGACCTAGTTTGACCATTGAAACCTAGTTTTGACCTAGAATTGACTTAGAATGCATATCATACTTTAGATATCCATGTTTAACACACTTAAACACCAATTAACATTTATATATCATATATTGGTCTTTGTGACTCTACTTTGGGCCTCGATTCATATTTACTGCTAAGAAACTCAGGCGAGTACATTCTCTGATAGTTTTTATTATCTTATAATTATTATAATTTTGCTCCTAGTATAATATTACCTGATCTCTAACATGACACGGATTAGTATTTCTGGATTCATTTGCTTGCGATACGTGCATATTACCTGTTTGGCCTCTATTTCTGGAATCACCCACTGGAACCACCTACATGAATCACTTTCTGGCTTCACTACTTCTGGCTGGTCTTGTACATGATTTATGTATCAAGATATGGATTCACTTGTACTAGTCGGGGCAGAGAAATACTCGAGTAGACATATAAATATTCTTAAACATACTCACCCCTACTGGTCTAATCTGGAAAGATAGCCATCGTACACTTGCCAAGTATACGATGTGTCGTATTTACCTCCTAGCCGTTTATATGTCGAAAGCGGTATTTTAAAACACACTAGTTTAGTGCTTTCTTGCTGGCTTAACATTATACTTGTTGGACTCATATCACATCTGTTCTAGTTTAGTTATATTTATTGCCATATTTTTTCTGGTTCACCATATTCACTTTCCTTGTACTTTAGTTAGCTGTTGTTCTATTTCATTCTCTGACTCATTCTTTTCCTGCTCATCACTATAACTGTTTTATAGTCTTTAGCAATTAATTGGAATTGCTAGAAGAGGTGTGCTCATTCCATCCTGACTAGATATATTTTCAGATGACCACTCAGGGGACTTGTGTCCCACATTCTCCGGAGCCGAGGAGGGGATAGCAACCATAGGTCATGATACTCAGGACTGATTACCGAGGGGCTTAGTTACTCTTATAGAAATATGATAGATTCATTATTAGAATTCTTGGCAAATGTATATATTGCAGACCTTGTTATTATATTTGAGAATTGGATATTGATGTTGTATTTAGAAGTTGTTGATGTTTTAATCTTTGTAGTTCATTAGACTTCTTTGATACCTTATCGTGCTTTAGATTGTGATTGGGTATTTAGTATTATCATTTATACTTTGTCCTCTATTTGGAGTTGAGATCTATGACAGATACATTGTATCATTGTGCGAGATTGATAGTTAGAGACCTAGACGGCGTTCTATCGCCGATACTGCGACGTAGGCTGAACGTTGTTAACTACTCGTACCCCTATACCGGATGTGGGTCGTGACAACAATATACCTCAAATACAAATGGGTGTAGAACAACTAATTACTGAAGTTCAAGAAATTACTGAAGCCCAACAAGTCATTAAAGTTCCACAAGTTGTTGATAACATTCCAGTAGATCAAGTTGACCAGGAGTTTTCTGGCACTTATGAATAAAGAGTTGAACCTCATATTACCCAGGTAGATGATGGTATAACATTAAGAAGATCTACTCGAACTAAGAGATCTAGAGGAAGAAGTTTACATGAAATAACCTGAAGGATTTTTCTCTAGTGATAATGAGCAATTGGTTTGCAAGCTTAAGAAATCCATATATGGTTTAAAACAAGCTTCCTGCCAATGGTATTTGAAATTCCATGATATAATTTCTTTATTTGGTTTTGTAGAAACCGTTACGGATTAATGCATATACCTTAAGGTCAGTGGAAGTAAAGTTTGTTTTTTTGTTTTATATATGGATGATATCTTCCTTGCAACCAATGATAAGGGTTTATTTCATGAGGTGAAAAAATTTCTCTAAATTTTTTGACATGAAGGATATGGGTGAGGCATCTTATGTCATTGGCATTAAGATCCATAGAGATAGATTTTGAGGAATCTTTATAATACTCCGCTCCGTGTGGTACATTATGATGAGTCGTTGACTCGAAGAGTTGCGTTGACCCGATAAAGTATCGATATGAATCGATGCAAGAGTTACGTTGGCCAAAGGTATGCCTTTAGTCGATTGGAATCTATGAATCGAATCGATGCAAAGGATAAGTCCCGTTTGAGCAAGTGTGGATTTTAGTCGATCTGATGTGCAGGCTATGCTTTTGCGCTGGACGATAAGAGGTCGGCATTTTGCCTTATTCAGTGAAGTGTCCGCGAAACCAAATCATGGCCTTGCAACGGATTGTGGCATGGGCACGGTAGGCCAAATCAACTTAGTAGTTCAAAGAAATGGCTAAGTCCGAGAGTTAGCTATGCGGCCAAGTTATGGAAGCGAGCCGCTTCAGCTCGGCAAAACGATAAGGCGTTTCGGCTTAAGGTGGGCGGGTTCTTGACTCTCTCTCCCTATTCCTTCACATCTAATAAAATATATCATTGTATGCGTAAGTTACCATTATGCATAGCGAGCGTGGCTCGGGTGATTAAAGGTCTTTGTATGTGTCGAACACTAAGGTAAAACATTGAATAATTGAAGCAACGTGCATCAAGTGTACGGGTCACGGTAGGGCGGTGATGGTAGAATATTGAAAGATAATATTGAGATGTGCATCACATGCACGACTCCGAGAACATTGAACACTAGGCCTAGAACATTGATTATGGCGCTGAGCGTGCCCTCGTGCACGGAAGCTAAGAAATGACTAAGTAACTACAAAATTAGGCTATGTGAATCACTTATGAATGGAACGCGTTGAATATAAGAACGAGAAGTCTAAGCCGTTGGACGTCGTATATAAATACGGATGTGTTGGGGCATAACGTCGACGGAACTCGAGATAGAGATGAGGGACTATGTTTATGGAATATGATATGGATTGGAATGTATGACTTGTATGCTATGGCGCATATTGCATGGTCAATGGACTCGGATGGCCCGTGTAGTGCCCTGCTCCGCGAAGGCACTAGATAAACAGAAAGATCGGATTGCTGGCTCTACAACAGAAGACGATTAATTTGGGTGAGTAAACAAAGTCTCATTTTATCATTCTCTTGCGTCTAATAAGAATCTAAGCTTTTGAATGAATGGTGTTGCTAATAACAAGATGCTAGACTTTGAGTATGCTTATAAGAGAATCCGTACATTGTCTGCTAAGAAAGAGAATAGTTTCATGTTTGAGAAGAAGATGGAATTGTTTATGAGTTGCTCGATTGATGCATGATGATTTCATTTGATATTGCATTTGCATTGGGGTATACACATAGCGACGAGCTGGACCCTTGCGAGTCACAGCGGCTAGCGACGAGCTGAACCCATGCAAGTCACAGCGGTTAGCGATGAGCTGAACCCAAGAGAGTCACAGTGGCTAGCGATGAGCTGAACCCATACGAGTCACAGCGGTTAGCGACGAGCTGAACCCAAGGAAGGCACAGCGGCTAATATGGAAATAATATGTTGGCTTTTCAAAGATGTTTTCAAAAGAATGTAAACTGACTCTGTATGCATGAAATATACATAGGTAAAAAGTAGCAAGATCACATCACAACAAACGTTTTCTCACTTAATGAACAGTGATCGTTTCAGACAAATATAGCTCTTTGTTCACAATCACCAGTATACTGATATACTGACCCACTATCAGTCTGCATGCAGGTGCACTATGCATCGAGAAGGATAGTCCGAAGCGATAGCCCGAGCCTCATCCTTAGGAGCCAGAAATTAGAAGAGATGCCAATGAATGACATCTGTTGCAAGAATTAGTTTTGTATATAAATGGATGTAATGTATGGGAACGGGATCATTGTAAATCTGTAAAGTTTTGAGAGAATGTAACATTGTATAAGAGAGAATCGAGAGCTTGTAATCTGTTCAAATGAAATCAATAAAGAAAATTGTTCTTGTTACCATTGCGTTCAATGCATGTATTCTAAAATATATCCGCTGCTGCTTCAATTATCTGTGATACATTCCGCTGCGTATTGTCAATCTTGTCTATCTTGTCTTGCTTCAGGTCTTGGCCTTGTGCAAGCACAACTTAGACTTGTACGGCATCACGCCTTAGCGAGGACGATCGGTCTTAAAGAGTCCGAAGAGAGGACGAAAGGACTCTGCGGGATCGGGGCGTGACAGAATAGTATCAGAGAAACACGATCCTCTAGCCAATTTTGATTCAATGGAATTCGTACATGTTCTTCTGATCTAAATTTTTCTTGCCTGCTTGATATCATCAATGAGATGAACGTTCCATACAATAAGTTCGTAAATATTTTTATGACGTCGATATATGTTTTATCGATTTGATTGATTAAGATTGAAATGCTTGATTGAACAAGAATTTTGATTTGATCTGAATTGTGATTTCATGGATTGATGATGGCAAAGGATGAGAACTATCGCTGCTATGGATATCGTAAGTTTCTCCTTAAGTTTCGAGGACGAAACTTCTTTTCGGTGGGTAATTATGTAGTATCCCGCTCCGCGAAGGCACTAGATAAACAGAAAGATCGGATTGCTGGCTCTGCAACAGAAGACGATTGATCTGGGTGAGTAGACAAAGTCTTATTTTATGATTCGCTTGCGCCTAATAAGAATCTGAGCTTTTGAATGAATGTTGTTGCTAATAACAAGATGCTAGACTTTGAGTATTCTTATAAGAGAATCCCCACATTGTCTGCTAAGAAAGAGAACGGTTTCCTGCTTGAGAAGAAGATGGAATTGTTTATGAGTTGCTCGATTGATGCATGATGATTTCATTTGATATTGCATTTGCATTGGGGTATCCACATAGCGACGAGCTGAACCCTTGCGAGTCACAGCGGCTAGCGACGAGCTGAACCCATGCGAGTCACAGCGGTTAGCGACGCGATGAACCCAAGAGAGTCACAGCGACTAGCGACGAGCTGAACCCATACGAGTCACAGCGGTTAGCGACGAGCTGAACCCAAGGGAGGCACAGCGGCTAATATAGAAATGATATGTTGGCTTTTCAAAGATGTTTTCAAAAGAATGTAAACTGACTCTGTATGCATGAAATGTTCATAGGTAAAAAGTAGCAAGATCACATCACAAGAAACATTTTCTCACTAAATGAACAGTGATCGTTTCAGACAAATGTTAAGTTCTAACCATTGCAGGCTAGGCAAAAAGGGACGGAGATGAGCACGATCACTATGTTTATGTTTTATATTATGTCTAACTGTATCTGCTGCAGGAACACGATATGGACACAATCATATTAAGTTGCTATGTCGAGTTTTGCCATGAAATCGATCCTAAGGCTAAATAGAAAGATCACCAATATAATGTTGCATGTCTCACTAATTATACTTAGTGTTTGGTTTGGGTGCGAGTGGATCTTGATCAGTGTAGCAAGGACAAAAGCACTAATCCCCCACTAGTTTGCTTGCAGGTTCAGGTTATGATCGGCTCGAGGCGGGGCTTGGCTTGGACGCGCCGAGGCATGGAGTCCTTAGAATTTCAAGAGAAGCTACCGCATAGGCGTTCGAACTTGTAACATGGAGATGTTCGGCCGAAGACTACTTGTTGGCTATAAGAGGCATAATGTATGGAACAATATAATCCTTTGTGAGCTAGAGAGATCATGAGCGTTGTAGCCAATTAGCATGTTAAGTTGGGCTATTCAGAGCCTTTGTAACCTTCAGTTCATTATGAATAAAATAGATTCTTATTGTATACTCTGTTTCCTTCCGCTGCTTATGTTATCAATTTGAGATAAACACTATGTGAACCTGTTATCTTGCCTTGCACGAGCGTAAATTCCAGGCTCGTGCGGCATCACGCCCCAATGAGGACGATGATTCGGATGAAATCTAGCAAGGACGAGCGATTTCCCGAATCGGGGCGTGACAAGTTGGTATTAGAGCGGTTCCATCCTCTGGACCGTAAACGAATCTCTTTGACCCTCAGTTGCTTCGTTGCCGAATTCAGTTGACTCTAAGTTATTTCTGCAATCGTATGGTTCTCGGATCTGCTCGACGCAACATTGGATGTTCCATACAATAAGTCTATATTAAAGTGCGTACGTCTACCACAAGTATGTCGTGATTATCACGCTATCTCCGAGTGCCATCGGAGAATGTTGGTTGCACGAAGTACAACGAGTTATGGAATGTTGGTCGCACGAAGTGCAACGAATACAGTGATGTTGGTTGTATTAAGTGCAATGATATACATATTGTTGATCGCACGAAGTGCGAAGAGTTATGTGTTGTTGGTCGCACAAAGTACGAAGAGATACGTGTTGTTGGTTGTACGAAGTGCAATGAGTCAATATATGAGCGATGCGTGTTATGTGGCTACGCGAATGGTTATGTGTTATTGGTTGCACGGAGTACAGCAAGTCGTGAATCGTTCGTTGCATCGGTGCAACGAGTCGACATGGTATGATACATGTTATATGGCTATGCGGATGGATAGCGATATTTTAAACGAGATTGAGCAATGACCTTAAGTATCGAGAATAAGTCATTACACGAGCTGCAACGAGTGAGATTGGAAGATCGCGGATGCGATTTGAACGAGTCGAGTTGGTCGCTAAGTCGAGTTTGAGTAGGCGAACGTGTATGTTGGCCGATTGTCACGTTGAGCTTGGAATAAGCAAATGTTGCGTATGTGATCGATATGATCGCTAAGGCATGGTTAGATTTGAATGAATGTCGAACTTGAGCGAACGATAGGGCATGTTGGTCCAGTTGTTGTGCCAACTCGAGTAAGAAGAATGCTAGGGCAAGGATCGGAAGGATCGCCACGGGATAGTTAAGTTGAAATAGATGTCAGACCTATGCAGAGTGTAATGTCGAGTAATGACTCGATTTCGAGTGGTATATGCAATACCAATTATGTGATCAGTATAGCGATGTATTGTATTAATAATGATAGGCTCGATTTCTAAGTGGTATATGCAATACCACTCAACGATAGCTATGTTAAGACGTTGGTGACTTGCAATAGATTGTGTCGGTTATGATAGGTTTGTCCTTAATGGACGGAGTAGTACCGAGACTCGAGCGGGAATGACTTGATAGAAGTCGATGCTAGTACGCTTTGATGAATTAAGTTGAATGATTATGTGCGAATTCGTACCAAGGGATGATACGTCGGACGAGGATTCGTTAAGTATAAGTCGAACGATAGGTTGAGCATAGCGAGAGAATGTTACGGTAAGGAAATAGTCGACCCGGTCAAATTTACGTCGAGTTAGTACGAAGACTTGTTCGAAACGAGTTGAGTAGGTATGAAGGATCATGCGAACGAATTTGAGTTAGCGCGATGAGTCAGTCGCACGATTGGAAGTGCGAGTTAGGGATATGAGAATGGATATGTTAATTGGAAATTGTGTCAAGAGGATGGTAGTTAGTTACAGCGGAATGGATCTTGACATGTGCAAGACTTGATTCGCATTCGAGTTCGGATAATGGTAGTGATTTCAACAAATTGGAGCTTATGAGAGACGAAGATGTTCATGTTATACATATCGACGATGGTATTGAGGCGTATCAAAGACGATATGTAATAACTTGGGGATACTCTGATCGAATAAACAAAAAAATTATGTTGAGCATTGTTGTTGGATGAATAAGATGCAAGTTAAGTTATGGCAATTGGGATGATAACGGTTGGTGTGCTTCAGAAAATCTAAGAGTGGATGGATGTTACTTGGAGGAAAACGAAAGTGCTTGATTGTTTCGAGGATAATGCGAGTGCAACTCCATGATCGCACATGCGTCACGCCAAGTTAGGGCGATCATTCCGAGTGAGCGCTGGTATGGTGATTCATACAGCGGGGATGATCAAACTTACAAGGCATGGCAAATTGGATTTGACTTGTGGTTTGATGTGAAAGTTATTCGAGGATGGTTTCGATGAGTATGTATGTGTCGAACTATGATTACGAATAGGTAAACACGGACCTGAGGCAAGTAGATGTCATACGACTAGCAAATATAGTTGACGGTAATACATGAGTGGTTCGAATAGTAACGGCATGCAATGTGCATAAGTGATTCGAGTAGTTAACGACGCATCAGTTGCGTGGGGGTAGATAAATCATGGATTGGTAAATTATGTCACATTAGATGAAGTCGCATAGGAATTATTGGGAATTGATTTGGCTCCGCAATAGGATATAGCATGGTTCGTAGTAACTGTCCCTCGTTGATGACCTTCAATTATCGAGCGTAGTTTCGGGGCAGATGACCTAGAAGACTTGACCGCCAAATCAAGTAAATATTGAAGTCCCATAGGATGACCCAATGAAGTCGCATAAGAAATTTTGTTGAGGATGAATAATGATGTAGTACATGTTGAGGATAAGTCTAAGCGATTAAGTATCGTGTTTCGGAAATTAGTGAGTAGCCTTCGACTAGATCACTATGGTTAGAAAATTTATGATAGATCGAATGGGTACGTAGATAGACTTGGTTGGGCGATGATCGAATGGATGTCGAGGAACGTACTTAGCATAGTGATGTGGTAAGGCGATTAAGAGTTCTGTAACGCACGAGAGTAACGATTAGTAGGATGACCCTAAGAGTTGTGTCATAGATCGGTTTAAGTAACGGTTAGGTTATGTATGTCTGGGCGCGCGATCTATGTTACGAAATGAACCAGTTGGGATTGAATCGAAGATTGAGTAAATGATTCGCACTCGGTCGAGAGTCAGAGATAAGCGTATCGTAAGAGACCTTGGGTCGAAAAGATTGTTGCCTTTGAGCATCGTAGACTCATGTTGACCTCTTATTTCGGGAGAGATTAAGCATGATGTATGGATAAGTTACCTAGTGGGGGTAGCCCCAGACGTAATACGTAGATAGTTCGAGAACACGGATTATATTAGGATAGTTGCATACGAGATTTAGTACAAATGGTAGCCAAAAGAATTTGGACATATTGGACTTAGTCCATGTCGTTGAGGCCAAATGCTATGAGCGATTAGGCGAAAGACTTGAGTTACGTGAGAGATAGAAAATGGTTGGGCGAATAGGCATTGCAGAGAATTGTTGTGATCGGATGCGCAATGACTTAATATAATGCGAGCATTAGATGACCAGCGAGAAACTTATGGGATCGAAGTTACGATTTTGAATCAAGATAAGTACAGAGATGTTTGGTAGAAGATCACGTGCTATGGAATAAACATACGAGAGACATTTGGGAAATAGGTACTAAGAATTGACCGAGTCGATTACGGACAGATTGGTGTTCGAGGATCTAAGTTGAGCTTGTTGACCTTGTCCCGATATCCTACAACTAAGCTTGGCTGAAATGCATATATTGGTGGGACGCCTAAAATATGTGTATAATCCAAACTAAGTTGTATGATTCCAACAATAGTAGCACGAGATCGTGAAACGATCTAGAGAGACACATGGATTAAGTGTTGGTTTCGGTTCGAGGACGAACCTTATTTTGTCTGGTATATTATGTAATGTCCCGCTCCGCACGGTGCATTATGAAGAGTCGTTGACTCGAAGAGTTGCGTTGACACGATGAAGTATCGATGTGAATCGATGCAAGAGTTACGTTGGCCAAAGGTAAGCCTTGAGTCGATTGGAATCTATGAATCGAATCGATGCAAAGGATAAGTCCCATTTGAGCAAGTGTTGATTTTAGTCGATCTGATGTGCAGGCTGTGCTTTTACGCTGGACGATAAGAGGTCGACATTTTGCCTTATTCAGTGAAGTGTCCGTGAAACCAAATCATGGCCTTACAACAAATTGTGGCATGGGCACGGTAGGCCAAATCAACTGAGAAGTTCAAAGGAATGGCTAAGTCCGAGAGTTAGCTATGCGACCAAGTTATAGCAGCGAGCCGCTTCAGCTCGGCGAAATGATAAGGCATATCGGCTTAAGGTAGGCGGGTTCTTGACTCTCTTTCCCTATTCCTTCACGTCTAATAAAATATATTATTGTATGCATAAGTTACCATTATGTTAGCGAGCGTGGCTCGGGCTATTAAAGGTCTTATTATGTGTCGAACACAAAGGTAGAATATTGAACATTGAACAATTGAAGCGACGTGCATCAAGTGTACGGGTCACGGTAGGGAGATGATGGTAGAACATTGAAAGATAATATTGAGATGTGCATCACGTGCACGACTCTGAGAATATTGAACACTAGGCCTAGAACATTGATTATGACGCTGAGCGTGCCCTCGTTCACGGAAGCTAAGAAATGACTAAGTAACTACGGAATTAGGCTATGTGAATCACTTATGAATGGAACGTTTTGAATATAAGTACGAGAAGTCTAAGCCGTTGGGCATCGTGTATCAATACGGATGTGTTGGGGCATAACGCCGACAAAACACGAGATAGAGATGAGAGAATATGTTTATGGAATACGAGATGTATGGAAATGTATGACTTGTATGCTATGGCGCGTATTACATGGTCAATGGACTCGGACGGCCCGTGCACGGGGGCGGCTTCCATCATACGGTTACGACCGGGGCATCGAGACCGTTCGGCCTAGGAGGGAATTATGTATGGTATTATGGTGCACATCATTCGAACATATTGCAACCGTCCAGTGTTGTGATAAGCTATGATATCAGTAAGTTTGGGATCCTTCGGATACTGGGCTAGCAACCCGTATCGAAGCGATCATAGGCTTACACATAAGAGATTCCAAGTCCATTATGGTGAGAAATACCGTGAACTTCATATAGATAGGGCCGGTGGGCTGAGATTAGAGTTGGGTGCAGGCGCAGGGCCTGCCACCCTTATGCACTGTAGAAGCATGAAAAAAGAACATGATTACCCATGCGGCTCAGAACAGGAAAACCCGTGCAGTTCAAAAACAGACGAGCTTCATGCGGCTCAAGAGCATCATGCGGTTCAAAAGTCACCAACTTGGACATGCGGCTCAAGCAACACCACGTGGCCTTCTGCGGTTCGCTTCTACAATTGGCCATTAAGCAAAGGCCCTATTTAATGCTCTGACATAAAGAAGAACTGACGGCTCTGACATAAATCTGCAATAATGACTTTGCCATAATAGTAGACTCCTAGGGAAACGAAGGAAATCTTTGACACGATCCATCAAACCATAAAATCCTTCATGCGGCCTTGACACGTAGACAGTCGCATGCGGCTCAGGCAAAGACCACCCCATACGGCTCAGGCAGAGGCCACCCCATGCGGCTCAGAGAGAGGCCACCCCATGCGGCTCAGGCAGTGGCCATCCCATGCGGCTCAGAGAGAGGCCACCTCTTGCGGCTCAGGCAGAGTCTACCCTATGCGGCTCACGAAGACTATCTTTATGCGGCTTACTGAGAAGCCACCCATCATGCGGTCGCCTACGCTCATACGGCTCAGATCATTTCCATACGTAGCCAGTCTCATGTGGATCAGCAGAGAACAATCCTCATGCGATTCGCGGTTAAGATACGTGGCAGAAGCTTAGTTTTTCCCGCGTCCCTACAGCTAGCAGCATAATAATAATGGGACACGTGGCATCAAATCTATCAAGATTCATCAACAAATCCTAACAACCAGGTTTAGTGTCATCCTCATAATTACTGGGATCAAATCAGATCAGTTACAATCATGCAAATTGAACATGTGGCGGGAGATCCGAGCTTGGCATAACAAATCATAAAGATTTATGGCAATCATCATTAATTGCCCACGGAGATTTGATGCAATCCACATTAATTGCCTAGATTCTCTACAATCAGAATTAATAGCCCAGATTAATTAATCTCTAACTGTCGACTTCTCAAGGAGGCAATCATTGCAAACCCTAATGATCGCATCCCACTCCTATAAATAGCAAGGTGCCATTCCCTTGCGAAAGAGGACTTTTTTGCTAGAGCACTAGAGCTCCTGGAGAGACTTGAAGAGAGAGTGCAGAAAGACAAAGGCACACACAGAGGACATCCTGAGAGCATTTCTTCTCCGGAGCCAAGGCTACATCCGATCGTCCAAGGAGTAAGGCAGAGCTGTCATCGCTTTCTCGAGCCTCTACCGTCACCCCCAGAATCTAAAATAAATAATTGTACTTAGATTGCTGTACCTAGTTTTTCGTCCCTAGGCTTTCTTTGTACAAATGAGTTTGTATTATGAAGTAAAAGTCCAGTCCTCCGATATAATTGTTCTGTTCTTTTATAATTCATGGCAAACACGATGGCGACTCTGCTGGGAAGAAACTTCTCCATGGCTGAGAAGTTGGTGACGCAATCGGATGCAGCCAAACTTAGCTCCACACAACAGAAGATGGTCGTCCGCTTCGACCAACAGGCGTTTGAAGAAATGCTCTCCGACGGGAGCGCTGGCCCGGTCCAGAAGCGAACCAGCACAAAGAAAGCTCGCAGGGAGTGGAGGCCAAAATCATTTGCTCATCCCCAAGCTCTGGACGAAGTACTCTCTGCTGCCCAAGACGGCGAAGGCAACTCTCTTGTGGCCCCACTTCAAGCCATAGAAGACTCTGCTGTTCCCAAGTCCGGCAGAGGAAAGCACTACGATGCTGGACTTACAGGGGCAAAGAGTGATTCTATGTACTCCAGGAAGAAGCCGAACAAAGGCACTAGCCGCAGGCTGAACACTCATACGGTCAAGATTGCCAGCCGCATGCATGACGTTCATGCGGCCGAAACTGCCAGTCGCATGAAGAATACTTATACGGCCGAGACTTCCAGCCGCATGAAGAAAGCCCATACGGCTACGATTGCCAGCCGCATGAAGACTGTTGATTCCAGCCGCATGCTTTCCACTCCATGCGGCTCAGGCTCAGTCTTCGATCGCCTCTCCTATGGTTCTGATCTCTCTTGCTCCCGAGAAAATATGTCTGACTCTCTGCAGCACCGCTTAGACTCTTCCTACTATATGCCCTCACGTACTAGAGTGAAGAAGTCTAGGGCAGCGCCAGCTTGGCAAGCTCATTCTGCTGTCCCAACCTCTGACCATCCGAGCGTTCCACATACCGTTATGCGGGCCTCTGATAGGAAGTTGTACAGAACCACTCGAGTCCAGCCCCCGGCGGCATACAGACAGAGTAGTTCCAAAAAGTCTCCCAAAACCCAGGGAGCAAACATGGTCATTCCAGACCCATCTGACTTGCGTGAGGTTATCCTCCACAAATGCAAGGAAAGAGAAGAGGCCTCGATGTGCAAAGAGTCCTCCCACGGACGTCGCTGCACCCAAGTCATCGTCAACTGCTGTTGCAACAGCGCGACGGTACGAGAAGACCGACAGTCTGTCTTCTAAAGATTACAACAGCCTAGCTCAGGGGATGAGGCGCCTCTCGTCGTCTTTTGCAACTCCACTCAGAAAATCCCCGCCGATGGGAGAGGGAAGAAGATAAACGTTTCCAGCCCGAAGATTTCAACCACTATGACTAAACAACTATCGTCTAAACGGTTTTCCACCACCAAAGTTTTCTAAGGTACCCGTTCGAAGACAAAATTTGCTACAGTGGGAGATTCAACATCCACATCACTGGGGGTCACTGGAACTGGGGGAGCACTCCTCCGAACATCGACGACAATCCGATGTTCCAAGAAGACGAGGCCGGGGAAACAACTCTTCCATCAGATACAGCAGGTGCCGACGTCCCCAAGGACGTCCATGACTCTCAAAATGAAGCAAGCTCTGAAGCTGGGGGTACTATTCTTTCTGAGTTCGAACCAGAGGAGAACATTCCCACATACCCTGATGATTTCTCGGTACATGAGTATGATTCGGAGGGTACGTCGTCCACCGTCCCTTCCACTTCTACTCTTGTGAGGACGGTGTTCGACCTGATACGAGCGCACAATTTAAAAATGAATCCTACCAAGTCCTTCTTGGGTGTATCTAGCGGGAAATTCTTGGGTTTCATCATCACGTCCCAGGGTATCTACGTAGACCCTGAGAAGACGAAGGCAATCATGGAAATGGGTCCCCCGAGAAATCTTCGAGAACTCCGAGGCCTTCAAGGAAGGCTAGCTTACATCAGGAGGTTCATTTCCAACCTCTCCGGGCGATGTCAACCATTCACTCATCTCATGAAGAAGGGTGTCTCATTCGTATGGGATGAAGAATGCCAGCGTGCCTTCGACAGCATCAAAGAATATTTGTCAAACCCTCTAGTCCTGGTAGCCCCGGTTGCTTGAAAACCATTCATGTTCTATGTACGAGCAATGGAGCACTCCCTCGGCACTCTGCTAGCACAAAACAATGATGCAGGCCATGAACAAGCTATATATTACCTCAGCCGTATGATGATTGGGCCGGAGCACCGATATACTGCTGTGGAGAAGGAATGCCTCGCCCTGGTGTTCGCCATTCAAAAGACGCGACACTATGTCACGGGACAGACCATACATGTGATATCACGAGTCAACCCCCTCAGGGTCCTTATGACTAAATCAGGGGCACTCAGCTCTCGCCTCGCTACATGGGAAATATTACTGTCCCCCTACCATATGATCTTCGTCCCGTAAAAGGCTGTTAAAGGTCAGGCTCTGGCAGACTTTTTAGCAGCCCACCCAAGCCCGGAGTCGGCCAGAATATACGAAGACATCCCAGATGAGGTCGCCGACTCGCATGCGACCTCTCACGATGATATATGGCGAATGTTCTTCGACGGTGCTTCGAGGATCGGACCCAAGTGCAACATCGTCGTCGAAGTCGGGGTGGTGCTGATTTCTCCTTCCGGACTGGTGATCAATCGTGCTTACTCCCTCACGGAACCTTGCTCTAACAATGTGGCTGAGTACAACGCTTTAGTCATTGGCCTCCAACTTGCAAGAGAGCTGGGGGTAGAATATCTTAAAGCATACAGCGATTCACAGTTAATCGTCAATCAGATCCGGGGTTCATACGTGGTTCGCCATGAAGACATGATCCCCTACCACCAAATAGAGATCAACATCATCTCGTCGTTCGAAGGGTTATTTATCGAACACGTTCCTAGACTCCAAAATATCGAAGCCGATGCCTTAGCTAGCCTTGCCGCTTCTTTAGCGATTCCGAACTATGTTCGTCAATCGGTGGATGTGGTAGGCCATGAACTGGTCTGTCCCAAGAATAATGTTCAATTCGTGGCGAGATATTCCGCTCAGACGATCGACGAAGTCCCAGACTGGAGACAACCATTCATAGACTTCGTAGTCTACGACAACCTGCCTGAGAACCCAAAGGAAGCCACCTCTATCAGAAGGCGTTCTCTCAGATTCTTCTACGATACAGAGACAAAAATGCTTTATCGCCGATCCTACGATGGATTATTGCTTCGATGTCTGTCAAACGCAGAAGCTAAAGAAGCCGTACGCGAAGCTCATGACGGTGTCTGCGGGGCCCATCAGCCTAACCCAAAATTGCAAGATCGTCTTCGCCGAATGGGCTACTACTGGCCTACGATGGTAGCAGATGTAATAGACTATGCAAGAAAGTACAAAGCCTGCCAAGTTCACACAGACTTTATCCACCAACCATCCGAATTTCTACATTCGACGGTGGCGTCCTGGCCATTTGAAGCATGGAGAATGGATATCATCAGTCCGATTACTCCACCTTCCTTCCGAGGACATCGCTTCATACTCGCAATCACGAATTACTTCTCCAACTGGGCGGAAGCTGTTCCACTTGCAGAAGTAAAGACTTCAAACGTGATCAGCTTCCTCAAGCATCACGTCATCTATCGCTTTGGACTGCCCCAAAGGATCATCCACGATAATGGTTCGCAGTTTGCAAGCCACGCCTTCTATCGATTCTGCGACAAGCATCGAATTTAGAATATTGCTTCGACACCCTACAATCCGGTAGCGAATGGGTTGGCAGAAGCATTCTACAAAACAATTATCAAAATTTTTAAGAAGTTTGTGTCATCCAACAAACGCGACTGGAACGAGAAGCTTGTGTCACGACCCGCACCCTAGAGTTAGGGCACAAGACGTGGGTACGTCCAGCCTACGCTGCAGTGTCGGCAGTAGAACGCTGTCCTAGGTCACAACAACTAGCAATATAAGCTTAAACAGTTTATACTCCCCGAATGGGGGTGACATGATAAAAGTAGACTCAATCACAACTAAGGAAGAAGAAGCACGATATGATATAAAACTCAAGAAAAACAGATGATAACATAGCTGATAGAAAGATAAATGAAACTGCTGAAATGAAAGAAAATCCCAAGTACATCAGAAAGTCTAAGTGTCTAAGATAATACAAATCCCAGATCCCAAGTATCAATAAGTACAATCATCCATGAAATACTGAAATAAAAGCATCCTAGTCTAAGGGTGTGTCATCCACAGCTAGTGGGGCCTGCTGATGGTCCAGGTCCAACATCTCATCTAAGGTGGCACCGTAATAGGTATCCACACCAGCCTCCTCCTCGTCCTCTGTAATATTTTTAATAGGTCCAGTCAGGATAGGAGCGAGCACAATACATCTCAACAGATCATAGCAGGTTAGAAAATATAGACATGCAGTAGAGTAAGATACAGGAACTGAAAAAAACATGGAATATAAAACAGAGAAAACTGTAATGGAAATAGATATACTGTAATAGAGAGCTAACTGTGGCTAGTGAGTCAGAGTACAATATAAACATGTGAATGGCATAGGAGATTCTGGAAACTATACTATGGAGTGATTCTGGGAACTATACTACTTGGATATTATTCACATGTTTACTTCTACTCCCCCGTACCCCCAATCAATACACAAGGATCCAGCCAGGTTATGTTATGATTCTATGTGAAGGCCCACAAGGGGTGATACATGGATAGCCCATAAATGGGTGATTCTGGGAATGCCCACAATGGGATGATTCTGGAAATGCCCATAAAAAGGTGATTCTGGGAAGACTCTGTGATCATGAGAGTACATGTCACAAGTGATCGAAGAATCGTGAAGCATAGTGATACACCATGTAAGTGAAACACACAGAACATGTAGTATACGATGCTCCCTGAGGAGATAACATCTCAAGAATGGATCTATATAGTACTAATTTGTGTTACCGACGTGACCGTATCAAGTAATCTAAAGCAGAAAAATAATTCTAACAGGATATGAAATGATCAGAGAATGTACTCGCCTGGTATCTGAGTGTCCAACTGAAAAGTACTGTCCGATGAGTGGTGTCTGGCTCCTATTCATAACAGCACAAGTCACAACAAGTCCAAAATGATAAAATGAAGCTCTACCATGCATTCTACATGAATCTAGGTCAAACTAGGCCAAAGTCAACTCTTGGTCAACTCTGGTCAACCCTAGAAGTCAAACTAGGTCAACTATGGTCAAACTAGGTCAAACAAGTCCACACTAGGTCAAACTAGTCTAGCAAGTCTATTCTAGGTCTAGTAAGCTATACAAGCCCAATCTAGGCCTGTTAGTCAAACAGACTCACATACAGGCCATATGCTATAGCATGCCTATAGGCCATCACTAACACATTTACCATTCCAATCTAAGTCTAAAACCTAACACTCTTGATATATACATTGCAATCTAGCCATAACCCACATATATATGTAATACCTATATATAGTGCACACACACAAGCCACATATATACATGAGACATATACATAATACATAACCTATAAACTCATTAGAAAATATCTACATTAGATATCTATATGATACACAAACTATATTATATAATACATATACACATATTAAAGTATACATTACATTATACATCTAATCCCTAGCCACATACCTATATGTATAGAGAGGAAATAACAATTAGAGTGGGTGTGTGAAATGGTGTCAATGTGTATGTGTGTGTGTGTGTGTGTGTGGTGATGAGTGAGTGAACTGTGAGTGTGGGTTCAACATGATTGTGTGTGTAAGAGTGGAGTGGTGTGTGATGTGAACACATGAAGGCATAGTGTGTATTAGCAGTGGTGTGGGCCTATGGAACCTGTGTGTATGAGTGTGTCACTGAAACATGGGGAAATCAGTGAGTGACAGGAAGAGAGAGGGTAGCAATGTGTGTGTGTGTGTGTGTACAGTGGTGTGAGTGACTGTGTGTGTTCAGTGTATAGGCAAAAGTGTGGGTTTTCAGTTGTGGTGTCAAAGAAAAGTGAGTGATGAGTGAAATCTGGGAATAGGATCAGCAAGAAATGGAAACCAATAATAACAATTTCAGAAAACTGAATCCTTTTCACAGTCCACCCATTCAACCCCCATCTAGAATGCAATTTATCACCAAATCACACAAAATTCGACACACAAATAGATTACCTATAGGGGAACCCTAATTGGGACTAAAACCAAAATGTTAACAGTATTAATTTGGTCTAAATTGATGACAAAGTTCATGTATCAAAACTGGAATTCCACAGAAAAATATATGTATCAGTAATTTGGGGGTAAATGTGTATTTGAGATTAAAAACAAACTAATATGTGAAACTATGGGTTGGTATTGAACATACAACTTGTGCTCCTGTCATATGATGTGTTTGTGTCCCAGCAAGAGGACACAAACATGTCCAATCGATATAAAAATCCAAACTGTGCACTAAGACACTATGCAGTGTGCACAGGCTCGTGCGCGTGTTCACGCATGTCGTGCACTTGACATGACACGAGTGGGGTCGTGTCCTCCTGTAGGGCAGTTCGCCTAGGGTCCAGCTAGGTCTGTGTCACCCTGAATCAGGTTCTAGCGTGTCGTGTCCTGACATCTAAAGCCGTGTCAGTTGCTCAAAACACGATGTACGCAGAACAGTGTAAGACCAATGCACGATTGATTTCTCATCAACCAGGCCACGAAATCTCGTAAAACTTAGAGAGAGTGACGACAGACAGTGCCTAAATGTCCCCACGAAATTTCGTGTCAAGACACGCGGTGTCGTGTCCTGTGGGTAGCCCGATAGGCAGGAGATTCCTGTAGCCGCGCGCGCGTGTCCAAGTGCGTGTGCACGAGTGTCCTAACGACACGACACAAGCACGAAGTCAACTCAGAGCTTCAGAAATGGATAAGCGACACAACAATGCAAATTTTCATTCAAATACAATTCAAAATTAACACAAAAAGTTTCACTGAGGCATTTTCACAAACACAAAGAGCAGGACACTGATACGTGTCCTGTTAGGACACGAAACGACACAAAAACCTGGGGATTCCTATTTCTATAGTTAGGTTAGGTCTAGGGCTCCCTATACATGCCATTAAACCAGAATTCTATGGTGGAAATAGAGAGTTACCTCTATGAATCAAAACTTTCAAATAGCTTTAATGAGTGATGTTCTCCTTGATGGTGAAACTCCTCCAAATTGTTAGAAAACTGAGAACAAGCAATTCCAACAGCAAGAAAACAATAATTAGAACCTATTGCAGCTTGTTTGGATTAAAAAGGAGGAAAAATGGATTTTCTAGGGATTTTTGAACATGGGGACTCACCTTTTTCTTCTCTTGCAATAAATTCCTAAGGAAGAGGCTAGCCCTAGATTTTAGGAGAGATTAAATAGTTGAGGAATCCCTAGGTTGGATGGACAAAATGTTAGGGTTGCTAATTTGGGCTTTGGGCCAAGTCACATAGGCTATGGCTAAGTTGTTTTATTAAATGGTTAGAACCATAAGTCCTGACTTATGAAGTCTTAAGCCATATTAGCCTAAACAACTCCAAATCACTCCTAACTAGTTCCAATGACTTAAACCTCATTAAATTAGTCAAACCAAGGTTACTTAACCTAACTAAGTGGCCATAACCTAGATTAGTCACTAGGTTAGTCTTCTAGTCAACACAAGTCAAAATCAACTATAGGCCCAAAATTATTTATCCTAAAAATCACCAAAAATCACCAAAAATCATATTAATTCTAATAAATCATAATAATACATAATAATTCCAAAAATTCCCAAAATTTGAAAAAAAGACCAAAATACCCCCAAGCTAGAAAAGTGGTAGTGACAAATCTACCCTCCTTAAAAGAATTTCGTCCTCGAAATTGAAAGGCGAAATACATCTGATGAAAAGGATAGGAAGCATACCTCATGGTCCAAAAAGATAAGGGTAGCGCTCGCGCATCTCATCCTCCCGCTACCAGGTAGACTCTCCTGGAGAATGATGCCTCCATGCGACGCGTACCAAGGATATCACTTGGTTCCTCAGAACCTTCTTCCGTCGATCAAGAATCTCCACTGGCTGCTCTGGATAGCTGAGAGAAGGCCCAACCTCAATCTATGAATGATCAAGCACATGGCTAGGGTCAGCCACGTACCGTCTCAACTGTGATACATGAAATACGTTGTGGACCCCTACTAGTACAAGCGGCAAGTCTAGCCTGTATGCAACGTCACCGACTCTTCCGCTGATAACGAAAGGGCCGATGAAGCGCGGGCTAAGCTTCCCGCCTCCACCGAAACGTATCGTACCACGAGTCGGAGATATCCTCAAGAAAACCTGGTCTCTGACCTAATCACAAGCAAGGTCTCAATTAATTATAATAAGCAAACATGATTATTAAAACACAAACAATCAAACCTAAACTAATCCTACTCTAATCTGTACCTTAAACTCCAAGGGCCTCCGGTGGCTATCGGCCCAGTGCCGATGTCTGTCCTGCGCCACGCGAAGTCTGTCCCTGATGAGCTTCACCTTCTCGACCGCATCAACAACCATCTCTGGCCCCAGTAAAGCTCGCTCACCAACATCATCCCAGGAAGGGTGTACGGTACCTACGCCCGTACAGAGCCTCGAAAGGTGACATCTCAATGCTGGCCTGGTAACTATTGTTGTAAGCAAACTCTACTAAATGAAGATGATCCTCCCAGGAACCTTCAAAGTCTAGGACGCACGTCCGCAGCATATCCTCAAGAGTCTGAATAGTCTGCTCTGACTGTCCGTCCGTCTGAGGGTGGTATGCAGTACTAAACTTGAGCTGAGTGCCCAAGCTGGTCTGCAGACTCCTCCAAAAATGGGAAGTAAAATGGCTATCCCGATCTGAGATGATGTTGACCGAAACTCCGTGAATCCTGACTATCTACCGCATATACAACTCCGCCAGCCTCTCTGTAGACGTACCCACCTTGAATGGCAAGAAGTAGGCTGATTTGGTCAACCTGTCAACGATGACCCAAATTGCGTCTTTCCCTCCTGGTGTGCACGGCAATCCGGATACGAAGTCCATAGTGATATGCTCCCATTTCCACTCGGGAATGGGCAGCGGCAGCAACAATCCACCGGGCCTCTGTCTCTCTGCCTTGACCTGCTGACAGACCAAACACCTAGCCACGAAGCGAGCCACCTCCCGCTTCATCCCTGACCACCAAACATGCTCCCTCAGATCTCGGTACATCTTGTTGGCACCCGGGTGTATGGAGTACTGAGATTTGTGGGCCTCCTGCATAACCTGCTCTCTGAGATCTCTACTGGACACACATAACCTGGAACATGCCTCAAGGCACCATCCTCTGCAAGAGAAAACTCGCCCTCCAGCAATCCTGCTCGAACCTGCTCTCGGAGACACCGCAGAGCAACGTCCTCAAACTGTGCCGACTTGATCCTCTCTACCAAATCTGACTGGATCTGCATCCCCCATAGCTGCATCTGCACTCCAGGCATGATCACCTCAATCCCAAGGCTCTCCAAGTCGGCAAGCAAATGTCAATCCATGGTCAAACACATGGCTGTCCGATACCTACTCAAGGCATCGGCAACCACGTTGGCCTTCCCTGGATGATACTGCAGTGCAATATCGAAGTCCTTTACCAACTCCAACCATCTGCGATGCCTCATGTTCAACTCCTTCTGAGTGAACACATAATTTAAGCTCTTGTGATCTGTGAAGATCTCCACCCTCTCACCATACAGATAATGCTTCCATAGCTTCAGAGCAAATATCACTGCTGCCAGCTCCAGGTCATGGGTAGGGTAGTTCTTCTCATGGGGATGCAATTGCCTGGAAGTATAAGCAATCACCTTCCCGTGCTGCTGCAACACACAACCCAGCCCCTTTCCTGAAGCATCACTATAAATAGTGAAACCACCGGATCCTGAAGACAATGTCAGAATCGGAGCTGTCGTAAGCCGCTTCTTCAACTCATCAAAAGCTGCCAGACACTCTTCTGACCAAACATACTCAGTATCCTTCTGGGTCAACCGAGTCAACGGCTCTGCAATCCGGGAGAAATCCTGTACAAATCTCCGATAGTACCCTGCCAGCCCCAGGAAACTCCTGATCTCTGCAACTGAAGTCGGCGCTGCCCATGCCTCAACTGCTACAATATTCTTGGGGTCAATTGAGATACCATCTCCAGTCACCACATGCCCCAAGAAGTCCACCCGGTCCAAGAAGAACTCACACTTGGAGAGCTTCCCGTAAAGCTGCTCCTTCCTGAGAGTCTCCAGCACGATCCTCAAATGCTCCTCGTGCTCCTCCTTAGTCTTGGAATATACCAAGATGTCGTCAATAAACACTACTACAAACTAATCCAGATACTGGTGGAACACCTTGTTCATAAGGTTCATAAACACTGCTGGTGCATTGGTTAGCCCAAACGGCATAACCAAAAACTCGAACTGCCCGTACCGTGTCCTGAAAGCGGTCTTGGGAATATCCTCCCCCTTCACCTTCACCTGGTGATATCCCGACCTCAGATCAATCTTGGAAATTACCCGAGCTCCGCTCAACTGGTCAAATAGATCGTCGATCCGCGGCAGTGGGTATCTGTTCTTGATCGTGAGGTTGTTGAGTGCCCTATATTCAATACACATCCGTACTGACCCATCCTTCTTTGGCACAAACAACACTGGTGCACCCCATGGCGACGAACTCGAGCGGATAAAGCCCTTGTCCTGCAGCTCATCCACTTGCTTCTTCAGCTCCACCAGCTCGCTGTTGTTCACCCGATAGACATGCTGAGAGATGGGTTCCGCTCCTGAAACCAAGTCTATCGAGAACTCTATGTCTCTGTCTGGTGGCAATCCCGACAACTCCTCTGGGAAAACATACATATATTCTGCTATCAAGGGGTGTGAAATTGTCTGCTCCTCGGCCGAGACTCCACAGAAGACTCCGCTGCTCTGCTCTGCCTGACGTCTAGAGTACTCGAACTCTGGCTCCTCCGGCGCTCTGAAGAGAACTCTACCCCCTCTGCAATTAATGCTGGCGTGGTGCCTGCTCAACCAATCCATGCCTAGTACTATATCATAGTTCGACAATGGCATTACGAGCAGACTCACCTCCTACTCACGGCCTCCCAAAACTACTCTCTGACCCTTACAAACATCACGTACGAGGATAATGCCACCCCCGGTCGTGATCTTGTAAGTCCTAGGCAACGATTCAACTATGATATCGTGTCTAATCGCAAAAGATACTGATATGAAGCTATACGAATTACCGAAATCGAATAATGCAAAAGCTGGACTGGAGTAAAGAAGAACCGAATCTGCGATCAGCTCTCCTATCGCCTCTGTATCCTCAGCTGCCATGGCGAACGCTTGCCCGTGCTGGCCTCCCCTGGCCTGCTGCTGGTGCTGCACAAATCGCTGCTGCTGAGTCGGCAGGGCTGGTCCCCTCTGCTGGCCTGCTGCTGCCCTGGCTCCACCTCCCGGAGCTGCTCGTCCCGTGGTCAAGGTTCACTCTCTCATCTGGTGATCTCCTGAGCCACATACCAGGCACTTGCCCAGCCTCTTCCTACACTCGTTCTACCTGTGCCCTGGCTTCTTGTAATAAGCACAGGTGGTTGCCTGCTGCCTCGGTGCCTGCTGCTGCACCCTCTGCTGTTGCTACTGCACTGGCTGGTGCCTCGGCTGCTGAAACTGCTGCGGCTGGAACCTCTGCTGCTGGTGGTGCTGCTGCTGAAAGTGCGGCCTCTTGGCCGGTCCTCCGCTACTGCTGCCTCCCTGGGAGTCTCGCCCCCTCTTGAGCCTAAGCTCAAGATCATCCTCTGCAACTAGTGCGTCTACCAGGATCTCCTCAAATGTAGCACTGCGGGCGTTCTTGGTGTAGGACTTGACCTCCTTTACCAAGCCCTTTCGGAACCTCCGGGCCTTCGTCGTCTCGGACAAGTCCTCCATAAATCTGCTCAGGCGGCAGAACTCTCCTACGTACTCCTCCACGGACTGGCTCCCCTGGACTAGGGCCTCGAACTGGGTCTCGAGGGCTCCCAGTGCTGCGTTTGGAAAGAACTTTTCCTTGAACAGCTTCTTGAATGTTGCCCAAGTCTGTCCTGCTGTATCGACCCTCAGGTCGGTCTGGTACCATGTACGGGCCAGATCCTGCATCATGCTGGCCGCTGCCTCTATCTGGAGCCTCGTCGAAATCTCAGCCAGCCTAAAGATCTCCTCCATATGCTCGATCCACTCATCGGCATACAGGATCCCTTCTGTCCCTCGGAAGTCTCTCGGGTGCATCTTCTGGAAGTCCTGGATGCCCTTCTCCTATGACTGGTACGACTGCTGGACTGCTTCTGGCTGAGCCACGACTCTCTCCACTGCTGTCACTGCCAGCTCAATGCCTCAAGTGAGCTCTGCCGTCTGCCTTTGCTGCTGGGTTTGCTGACCCTCCATGTACTGCCGAAAGAAGTCTAGTAGCTGCACTGCGTCCACTGTCCCTGGAGGTGGCTGCTGGTAAGGATCCTTTGGGAGAACTGGGTCCTGCCTCCCTGCCGGTGGAAGCATACCCCCTGCTGCTGCTGCCGGGGCCTCAATACGAGCAAAGGTGACAGGAGCTGCAGTCCCCTGGCCCTGCCGTACTGGCTGGGAGGTAGCAGTCCCCTCCATAGCATCCTCATGAATGGTACGCTACGATCGAGTCTCTACCATCATGAAGATAGACAAACAAGAGCTTCAATTTCTGAGAAAGAAGCAAAATAACAAAGGCGGACAATTATAATTCAAAGGATCAGCTGACAAAAAGGATTTTAGATGGCAATAAAAGAAATTTTCCTAAAGTGATTGAGTATCTTAAAATTTATGTCCTATATCCTACCGCAGGCAGTAGTGATACTCTAATTCGAAAACTACTACACTTCTAGTCTAGACCTGCATGGGCCACCACTAAAAAGTGTCACGACCCGCACCCTAGAGTTAGGGCACGAGACGTGGGTACGTCCAGCCTACGCCGTAGTGTCGGCGGTAGAACGCTTTTCTAGGTCACAACATCTAGCAATATAAGCTTAAACAATTTATACTCCCCGAATGGGGGTGACATGATAAAAGTAGACTCAATCACAACTAAGGAAGAAGAAGCACGATATGATATAAAACTCAAGGAAAAACAGATGATAACATAGCTGATAGATAGATAAATGAAACTGCTGAAATGAAAGGAAATCCCAAGTACATCAGAAAGTCTAAGTGTCTAAGATAATACAAATCCCAGATCCCAAGTATCAATAAGTACAATCATCCATGAAATACTGAAATGAAAGCATCCTAGTCTAAGGGTGTGTCATCCATAGCTAGTGGGGCCTGCTGATGGTCCAGGTCCAACATCTCATCTAAGGTGGCACCGTAATAGGTATCCACACCAGCCTCCTCCTCGTCCTCTGTAATATTTTCAACAGGTCTAGTCAGGACAGGAGCGAGCACAATACATCTCAACAGATCATAGCAGGTTAGAAAATATAGACATACAGTAGAGTAAGATACAGGAACTGAAAGAAATATGGAATGTAAAACAGAGAAAACTGTAATGGAAATAGATATACTGTAATAGAGAGCTAACTGTGGCTAGTGAGTCAGAGTACAATATAAACATGTGAATGGCATAGAAGATTCTGGGAACTATACTATGGAGTGATTCTGGGAACTACACTACTTGGATATTATTCACATGTTTACTTCTACTCCCCCGTACCCCCAATCAATACACAAGGATCCAGCCAGGTTATGTTATGATTCCATATGAAGGCTCACAAGGAGTGATACATGGATAGCCCATAAATGGGTGATTCTGGGAATGCCCACAATGGGGTGATTCTGGGAATGCCCATAAATGGGTGATTCTGGAAAGACTCTGTGATCATAAGAGTACATGTCACAAGTGATCGAAGATTCGTAAAGCATATTGATACACCATGTAAGTGAAACGCACAGAACATGTAGTATACGATGATCCCTGAGGGAATAACATCTCAAGTATGGATCCATATAGTACTAATCCGTGCTACCGACGTGACAGTATCAAGTAAAGTGATCTAAAGCAGGAAAATAATTCTAACAGGATATGAAATGATTAGAGAATGTATTCGCCTGGTATCTGAGTGTCAAACTAAAAAGTACTGTCCGAGGAGTGGTGTCTGGCTCCTATTCAGAACAGCACAAGTCACAACAAGTCCAAAATGATAAAATGAAGCTCTACCATGTATTCTACATGAATCTAGGTTAAACTAGGCCAAAGTCAACTCTTGGTCAACTTTGGTCAACCCTATAAGTCAAACTAGGTCAACTATGGTCAAACTAGGTCAAACAAGTCCACACTAGGTCAAACTAGTCTAGCAAGTCTATTCTAGGTCTAGTAAGCTATACAAGCCCAATCTAGGCCTGTTAGTCAAACAGACTCACATACAGGCCATATGCTATAGCATGCCTATAGGCCATCACTAACACATTCACCAGTCCAATCTAAGTCTAAAACCTAACACTCTTGATATATATATTGTAATCTAGCCATAACCCACATATATATGTAATACCTATATATAGTGCACACACACAAGCCACATATATACATGAGACATATACATAATACATAACCTATAAACTCATTGAAAAATATCTACATTAGATATCTATATGATACACAAACTATATTATATAATACATATACACATATTAAAGTATACATTACATTATACATCTAATCCCTAGCCACATACCTATATGTATAGAGAGGAAATAACAATTAGAGAGGGTGTGTGAAATGGTGTCAATGTGTATGTGTGTGTGTGTGTGTGGTGGTGAGTGAGTGAACTGTGAGTGTGGGTGCAACATGATTGTGTGTGTAAGAGTGGAGTGGTGTGTGATGTGAACACATGAAGGCATAGTGTGTGTTAGGAGTGGTGTGGGCCTATGGAACCTGGGTGTATGAGTGTGTCACTGAAACATGGGGAAATCAGTGAGTGACAGGAAGAGAGAGGGTAGCAATGTGTGTGTGTGTGTACAGTGGTGTGAGTGACTGTGTGTGTTCAGTGTATAGGCAAAAGTGTGGGTTTTCAGTTGTGGTGTCAAAGAACAGTGAGTGATGAGTGAAATCTGGGAATAGGATCAGCAAGGAAAGGAAACCAATCACAACAATTTCAGAAAACTGAATCCTTTTCACAGTCCACCCATTCAACCCCCATCTAGAATGCAATTTATCACCAAATCACACAAAATTCGACACACAACTAAATTACCTATAGGGGAACCCTAATTGGGACTAAAGCCAAAATGTTAACAGCATTGATTAGGTCTAAATTGATGACAAAGTTCATGTATCAAAACTGGAATTCCACAGAAAAATACATGTATCAGTAATTTGGGGGTAAACGTGTATTTGAGATTAAAATCAAACTAATATGTGAAACTATGGGTTGGTATTGAACATACAACTTGTGCTCGTGTCATATGATGTGTTTGTGTCCCAGCAAGAGGACACAAACGTGTCCAATCGATATAAAAATCCAAACAGTGTACTGAGACACTGTGCAGTGTGCACAGACTCGTGCGCATGTGCACGCGTGTCGTGCACTCGACACGACACGAGTGGGGTCGTGTCCTCGTGTAGGGTAGTTCGCCTGGGGTCCAGCTAGGTCTGTGTCACCCTGAATCAGGTTCTAGCGTGTCGTGTCCTGACATCTAAAGCCGTGTCAGTGGCTCAAAACACACTGTGCGCAGAACAGTGTAAGACCAATGCACGATTGATTTCTCATCAACCAGCCCACAAAATCTCATGAAAGTTGGGGAAAGTGACGACAGACAGTGCCCCAATGTCCCCACGAAATTTCGTGTCAAGACACGCCGTGTCGTGTCCTGTGGGTAGCCCGATAGGCAGGAGATTCCTGTAGCCGCGCGTGCGTGTCCAAGTGCGTGTACACGAGTGTCCTAACAACACGACACAAGCACGAAATCAACTCAGAGCTTCAGAAATGGATAAGCGACACAACAATGCAAATTTCCATTCAAATACAATTCGAAATTAACACAAAAAGTTTCACTGAGGCATTTTCACAAACACAAAGAGCAGGATACTGATACGTGTCCTGTTAGGACACGAAACGACACAAAAACCTGGGGATTACTATTCCTATAGTTAGGTTAGGTCTAAGGCTCCCTATACATGCCAACTAACTAGAATTCTATGGTGGAAATAGAGAGTTACCTCTATGAATCAAAACTCTCGAAAAGCTTTAATGAGTGATGTTCTCCTTGATGGTGAAACTCCTCCAAATTGTTAGAAATCTGAGAACAACCAATTCCAACAGCAAGAAAACAATAATTAGAACCTATTGCAACTTGTTTGGATTAAAAAGGAGGAAAAATGGATTTTTTAGGGATTTTTGAACATAGGGACTCACCTCTTTCTTCTCTTGCAATAAATTCCTAAGGAAGAGGCTAGCCCTAGATTTTAGGAGAGATTAAATAGTGGGGGAATCCCTAGGTTGGCTGGACAAAATGTTAGGGTTGCTAATTTGGGCTTTGGGCCAAGTCCCATAGGCTATGGCTAAGTTGTTTTATTAAATGGTTAGAACCATAAGTCGTGACTTATGAAGTCTTAAGCCATATTAGCCTAAACAACTCCAAATCACTCCTAACTAGTTCCAATGACTTAAACCTCATTAAATTAGTCAAACCAAGGTTACTTAACCTAACTAAGTGGCCATAACCTAGATTAGTCACTAGGTTAGTCTTCTAGTCAACACAAGTCAAAGTCAACTATAGGCCCAAAATCAATTATCCTAAAAATCACCAAAAATCATATTAATTCTAATAAATCATAATAATACATAATAATTCTAAAAATTCCCAAAATTTGAAAAAAAGACCAAAATACCCCCAAGCTAGAAAAGTGGTAGTGACAGTTTGGTGAATGCTTATGAGCGTACCGTACTACAGTCCGAACGGCCACCGGGAACACACCATTCTCCCTTGTGTACGGGAGTGTGGCAGTTCTCCCATTAGAGAATCAAATACCCTCGCTTTGCGTTGCTCTCACTTACCAATTGACAACGGACGATAACTACCATCGCCGGCTGCAAGAGTTGGAGGCCTTAGATGAAAAGTGCCTCTTGGCTCAGCAACGGATCCAGTTATATCAAGTATGCATCTCCGGAGCCTTCAACAAGATGGTTAAAATCAGAACATTCCAAGTGGACGATCTCGTTCTGGCAGTTCGGATGCCGATGGTTATGACTCAAAAAACTGCCGACAAATTCCAGCCAAAATGGGAAGGTCCATTTATCATTGAGGTTGTATTCTCCAACGGTGCTTATCGTCTTGCAAAACAAAACGGAGACTTGCTCATGTTGCTCGTCAACGGCAAGTTCCTGAAGAAATATTATGTCTAAACGATATTCTCCCAATTCCAGATTATTGAGTTATGTACCCGCTGGTACCGCTGAACTCATATTCCAAATCCCAGATTATTGAGTTATGTACCCACCGGTACCGCTGAACTCACATTCTCTGAATCCCAGATTATTGAGTTATGTACCCGCCGGTACCGCTGAACTCATATTCTCTGAATCCCAGATTATTGAGTTATGTACCCGCCGGTACCGCTGAACTCACATCCTCAAAATTCTAGATTGCTGAGTTATGTACCCTCTAGTACAGCTGAACTCACATTCTTCCTCCAAATATCCTAGATTGCTGAGTTATGTACCCGCAGGTGCTTCAGAACATACATTCCAGTCACTCTTTCAGATAGTAAGTCATGTATGACCATACCACTGAACTTATTTCTCTGAAAGAGCTCCTCCCTCATGATCCACTACCCGTACTCTCAGTGTACAAAAAGGGTAACGGATCCACAAATTTCCAAAACGACCAAGTCGATGTTACCTCTGAGTCGTTTCACTTCCGCCAAAAACAAATCACCCCTCTACATAGAACTTCCATGTCCTCATTACCTCTGAGTTATTCTATGTACCCCTTCATGGAGCCCACTCCTGCCATGTCCTCATTACCTCTGAGTGGGAAGGCTTCATCGAAGAAACCCTCATATTTGCCATGTCCTCATTACCTCCGAGTAAATATGTTGGTTCTCTCTCGACTTATTATCTGTACCAAAAAAAAACCCCAGGGTACGCCAAAGATAATAGGTCCACAAATATCCTCTGCTGAGTCCACTCCTTCCATGTCCTCATTACCTCTGAGTAGAAAAACTCCACGGTAAAACCCCGATACTTGCCATGTCCTCATTACCTCTGAGTAAGTATGATGGTTTTCCCTCGTCGTATTATCTGTATCATGAACTAGGGTACGCCAAGGATAATAGGCCCACAAATGTCCTCTGTTGACCACAAATATCCTCCGTTGAGTCCACTCCTATCTTGTCCTCATTACCTCTGAGTAGGAAGACTCCGCGGTAAAACCCCCATACTTGCCATGTCCTCATTACCTCTGAGTAAGTATGTTAGTTCTTTCCCAACTTATTATCCGTACCCAGAACTAGGGTACGCCAAGGATAATAGGTCCACAAAAATTCTTCCATTGGGGCAACAACTACAAGCAAAGAACAGAGCGATTGTATTCTGTTCAAAATCAGTTACATTCACATAACTACATATCATGAGCAAGCCAGAAAAGTTCTCTATTATTTCATTCAGACAAGAAGGAAAAAGATTACATTGATGACCAAAAGAAGCAAGACATAAATCGCAGCTAAAGATAGACAGAAGTATCAAAACAAAGACGGACATTTGTTCCTACAAATCCTAGTTGCGGGGACGCATATACCAATCCATCAACCGTTTTTCATATGAAGGATGTACTTGAGCAAGATCCTCGTCCGAAATAGGAAGATCAGAACTCTCAGTACTACCGCCATCAGAATGGGACTCCTCCTTTACAGCAATGGGCGCCAGCTCTCCTTTCTGCTCCTTCGCTTCTGGTATTACCTCCTCCTTAACAAGCGATGATTCTTGTTCAATCTCAGCCTTCGGCAGGGTTGCTGCAAGAATCATAGATAAAAAGAAACAAAGTCAAAAGATGGTCGGAGCCTTATGTGGCACAGTCCAAAAAGGGAGCTCATGCGGCTCGATGCAACACAGCTTCAGGCGGTCTAATTTAGACGAGCTTATGTGGGCTCGATTCAGAGGAACTCATGCGGATCTGATCGATAGGTCATTATGCGATCCGGTTCACGAAGTGCTCATGCGGCCCACTAAGACAACTCCCATGCAATAGAGCCGTTGTTAGGGTTTCAAAGTATATGACTTTACCAAATTCTTACCCTTAACAGCAGGATGAACGTCAGAGTGAGATTTGGGTGCCGCAGTCGACGTCGAGGCCGCGTCCTTACCCCTCGATGCAGCCTTCATCGCAACCTTGGAGGACTTGGAAGCCATTGCTGATGATCAGAAAAGGAAGACGAAGACAAGAAAGCTAGGACAAGAGCAGAAAGTTAAGAAGTCTTCTTTCCAAAAACACGCTACTATTTATAGGCAAAACCCATAGACCGATGCATCGATCTATGTGCAACGAACCGACTCTTCGGTCATCAAAGCGATCTCTTAGGATTCCCCCAAAAAGATAGCTCAAATCAAAGGCAATCAATACAAAGATTTGTACACGTAGCATGAGGACGTGGCAAGGAGCCTATGAGGCCAGACAGCCTATGCGGCTCAGATGGCCATGCAGCTAGACAGGCCATGCGGCAAAGAGGTTCATGCGGCCAGAGCATCCTATGCGGCCAGCGGAGCTCACATAGCCATGCTTCTTATTCAAAGGATTTTAATTTTGTAAATTAAAAACTTTGAAGGGGGTCTTGTAGAAGCATAGAAAAAGAACATGATTGCCCATGCGGCTCAGAACAGGAAAACCTATGCAGTTCAAAAACAGACGAGCTTCATGCGGCTCAAGAGCATCATGCAGTTCAAAAGTCACCAACTTGGACATACGGCTCAAGCAACACCACGTGGCCTTCTGCGGTTCGCTTCTACAATTGGCCATTAAGCAAAAGCCCTATTTAATGCTCTGACATAAGGGAGAACTGACGCTCTGATATAAAGCTGCAATAATGACTTTGTCATAATGGTAGACTCCTAGGGAAACGAAAGAAATCTCTGACACGATCCATCAAATCCTAAAATCCTTCATGTGGCCTTGACACATGGACAGTCGCATGCGGCTCAGGCAGAGGCCATCCCATGCGGCTCAGGCAGAGGCCACCCCATGCGGCTCAGAGAGAGGCCACCCCATGCGGCTCAGGCAGAGGCCACCCCATGCGGCTCAGAGAGAGGCCACCTCATGCGGCTCAAGCAGAGTCTACCCTATGCGGCTCACGAAGACTATCTTTATACGGCTTACTGAGAAGCCACCCAGCATGCGGTCGCCTACGCTCATGCGGCTCAGATCATTTCCATACGTGGCCAATCTCATGCGGCTTAGTAAAGAACAATCCTCATACGGCTCGCGGTTAAGACACGTGGCAGAAGCTTAGTTTTTCCTGCGTCCTTATAGCTAGCAGCATAATAATAATAGGACACGTGGCATCAAATCGATCAAGATTCATCAACAAATCCTAACAACCAGGTTTAGTGCCATCCTCATAATTACTGGAATTAAATCAGATCATTTGCAATCATACAAATTGAACACGTGGCGGGAGATCCGAGCTTGGCATAACAAATCATGAAGATTTATGGCAATCATCATTAATTGCCTACAAAGATTTGATGCAATCCACATTAATTGCCTAGATTCGATACAATCAGAATTAATGGCCCAGATTAATTAATCTCTAACCGCCGAATTCTCAAGGAGGCAATCATTGCAAACCCTAATGATCGCATCCCACTCCTATAAATAGCAATGTGCCATTCCCTTGCGAAAGAGGACTTTTTTGCTAGAGCACTAGAGCTTCTGGAGAGACTTAAAGAGAGAGTGCAGAGAGACAAATGCACACACAGAGGGCATCCTGAGAGCATTTCTTCTCCGGAGCCAAGGCTACATCCGATCGTCCAAGGAGTAAGGCAGAGCTGCAGTCGCTTTTCCGAGCCTCTACCATCACTCCCCAGAATCTAAAATAAATAATTGTACTTAGATTGCTGTACCTAGGTTTTCGTCCCTAGGCTTTCTTTGTACAAGCGAGTTTGTATTGTGAAGTAAAAGTCCAGTCCTCCGATATAATTGTTCTGTTCTTTTATAATTCATGGCAAACATGCACTTGTTTAAGTTTACGGTTGGTTGGTTTCGTGAATCGTTTGATGGCTTATGTTAAGTTCTAACCATTGCAGGCTAGGCAAAAAGGGACGGAGATGAGCACGATCACTATGTTTATGTTTCATATTATGTCTAACTGTATCTGCAGGAACATGATATGGGACACAATCATATTAAGTTGCTACGTTGAGTATTGCCATAAAACCGATCCTAAGGCTAAATAGAAAGATCGCCAATATAATGTTGCATGTCTCTCTAAATATACTTAGTGTTTGGTTTGGGTGCAAGTGGTCTTGATCAGTGCAGCAAGGACGAAAGCACTAATCCTCCACTAGTTTGCTTGCAGGTTCAGGTTATGATCGGCTCGAGACGGGGCTTGGCTTGGATGCGCCGAGGCATGGAGTCCTTAGCGTTTCAAGAGGAGCTACCGCATAAGTGTTCGGACTTGTGACATGGAGATGTTCGACCGAAGACTACTTGTTGGCTATAAGAGGCATAATGTATGGAATAATGTAATCCTTTGTGAGCTAGAGAGATCATGAGCGTTGTAGCAATTTGGCATGTTAAGTTGGACTATTCAGAGCCTTTGTAACCTTCAGTTCATTATGAATAAAAGAGATTCTTATTGTATACTCTGTTTCCATCCACTGCTTATGTTATCAATTTGAGATAAACACTATGTGAACCTGTTATCTTGCCTTACACGAGGGCAAATTCCAGGCTCGTGCGGCATCACGTTCCAGCGAGGACGATGATTCGGGTAAAATCTTACGAGGAAGAGCAATTTCCCGGATCGGGGCATGACAATCTTGGGTCTGCCTCAGGAAACCTATATTAATAAAGTTTTATAGAGGTTTCGGATGAAAGATTGTTCACCCAGTATTTCTTCCATAGTGAAGGATGATAGGTTCAACCTGGACCAATGTCCGACACTACCAGAATAAGTCAGATTAGCGATGGTTTTTGCGATGCCATTTTCGGGCGTCGCTAAATTATGATTTTAGCGACGCTTCTAACAAAACGCCACAAAACGTCGCTGATCAACGATATTTTGTGACGTTTTGAAGAAAATGTTATTGCTTTGCGACATTTTTATGTGAAGTTGTAGAAAATGTCGCTAATCTGTGATGCTCTGAGACATTTTCTTAGAAGCATCGCAGATTAGCGACGCTTTGTGACGTCACTTAAATGACGTCACAAATTTTTGACTAACACCTAAGGCTGGCCTTATTTCTCATTTCCTCCTAAAAATCCCCCACAAAAAATTTTCCTCAGCCGATCTCCCCCTCCTTCGCCGTCAAGCTCCGACCACATAAGTCGGCGTTGTCGTCGTCATCACTATTGTCGTTTGGAAGGTATATCTCTGACCCCTCTCCTCCGCCCTCGACCCCTCTGCCTCCGCCCTTGGCCCCCTCCCCTCCATTCCGCCTCCGCCCCAATCCCCTCCCCTCTGCCCCCGACCCCTCCCCTCCCCTCCTCCCCCTCCCCCTCTCCTCCCCTATGCCCCTGACCCCTCCCTCCGCCCTCGAACCCCTCCCCTCCGCCCTACATCTACACTAGCCAAATGCCCTGCATAAGCCTTTAGGCCCCTGCAGCTACCGTTATGCTATTGATGTTGTATTCTATAGGCCAAGTAATGTAATGCTTGCTGCTGCCCCGCTGCAAATGCACTTGCAATGCAGCAAATGCAACTGTTGCTGCTGTGGCTTGCAATGCAGAGCCACAATAAGGCTCTGCCCCTAAAACACACACAAACACTCATCAAGAGCTAAGACACTAACTTATACCCCCATACAAAACTCTGAACCACATATACTATCTCACATATTTCCAAAATCTTAACTGAACTAACTAGGATACTACCACATTCCTGATACTATATGCTAATGGCCAAAGGCTAACTGCTGCCACTGCTATGGCTTGCTGCTGCTGTATTGCAATTGCCCTGCAGATGCCAAGTGCCATATTGTAAAATATACTGTAGGCTCAATCTGTTTTCTCTATAAACCTAAAAATAATTATATCAAATCTTGTACAAGGTACCTAACACTCAAGATACTGAGGCAAGGATACTAGGATAAGATGTAAGCCAAACTCCAATATCTAACTTCCTACCACCTCTAATAACTCAACCACTAACCAAGCTAACTGATACAACTAATACCTATTCCTATTCAACCTCTTACACATGCTGATGCCTCATACAACTAAATCTATCACACTATATTAACATCTGAAACTAACAATTACAAACTAATATCTGACACTAACTCAACCATAACCTCTGTGACTAACTTATGATACATGATATCCTAACATCTCTGAATCCTACAGGTATCCCATCCTCTGATACTCTAATCCTCTGCCTATGGCCTACTCCTAAATCCAAGTGACAAAGCCACTGCTGCTATAAACCACTGCTTGGCACCCTCAAATGGCAAGGCCAAGCACTTGGCCTCCTTCCTATTTACTCCCTACTATAACTCAACTATGCATACACCAAAACACTACCTATTTTGGTATCCCAAGACCTCTTAACAGTTCAGACAATATTCTTTGCTCTCTAAACCCCACTGACATACCTACTCCTACTGCTATTGTCCTACTACAGGGCAATATTGCTGATGTACAAATAGAGGGTTTGCTCTCTTGCCTAAAGTATTTATATTCTCACAGGTTTAGAAATAGGAAAGATAGAAACCCCTTTCACTTGGTGCACTGCTACTACCCTTACCCTTTGCTAACATGTAACCAAAGGTGCCCCCACTCACTCACTCACTCACTCTAGTCTCGAATACACAGGCTAACATCCTAGTGGCCCATAGCTAAAGTCTTCACTCATCTGTACCACTCCACTTAACACCCTCCTTTTCTGATACTCTAACTGAACACTCTAACTACTCACTTATTTCTAAGGACTTGGCTTATTGATTCACATTATTTTCCCTTTAACACTCGAGTAGTGGCAAATGTGCCCTGTACTGCTGTTGACCCTGAGCTTCACCTCATCTGATCCTTGGTCTGCGTAGTGGCACAAAACCCATGCATTGCCCTGTCTATGGCAGGCTACCTGTAATGGTCCCTGCACATGCCTGTCCTCCCTTCCTCACAGGAAGCCCCTTCCCAGGATACTCCATCATATCTAATATCCTAACATTCCTCAAGCCAAATGGCCAATGGCCCAAGTCCCAAACCTATGTGGCTCTAATAAAGACCCTATCCAAATTATTGAACATGCCAAAAGCATTATATCATATCTCAAGATATACCCATAAATACTCTAACTCACTGACTGAACCCACATACTTGCTAACTGACACTCAAACCCTCTTTATAACTCGAACACCAATACTTCACTTGATTTTTCCCATTCCTTCTCGTACCTGGACTTACACTTTTTTATTAACCATCACTAGATACATATATCCAAGTATATTCCACACTCACATACTCTATATATACAATATGTACATGTAATTCACTTATCCCTATCACTGACACTCTACAGTCCATACTGCACTAATCATTGTCTGGCACACTAAGACACTAGTTTACTGGTTTTAGGACACTCACTTATCCTGCTATCTAGTTGGGGCTAAACCCTTGCCAAGTCCCTCCTCTGTCATTTCTAAGGCAAGGCCATGACCCTGTCCCCTGCTGCTTGAACAGGGACTCTCGGTTCAATTCCTGTATTATTGCAGGAACCCTTCTTCTTTCCCTGGCCTGCCATGGCCTAGGTGCACCCTTGCATAGCCTGTGCACTCCAGTGCATAGGTTGCAACATCTCCCTTCCTCTATTACTCGACTGAACACAAAACTTAACTCACCCAAGGACACTTAACATACACTTACTATCATTCAATATTCACACACGCCTATGTATGTATCCATCTATCTTTAATTATCTATACACTACCAAAATTTAACATTTTAGCGACGGCCATATCCGTCGCTAAACCGTCGATAAATCTACTTAACGACGGCAAACCGACGCAATATGGCTGAAAAATTCGTCAGAAAATAGCCCGTCGCTAAACAAAGTCCGTCGCTATTCTGTCGCCATTCGACTACTTAGCGACGGTTTGCCTTCGTCAAGGATCAAACATTTAGCGACGGCTAGCCAACAAATTTTTGTCAAATCAACCATCAGAAAATTTTTGATACTACTTTTTAGTGACGGATAGGTCCGTCAGTAATATGTTGGTTAATGCGTATCATAGAGTTTCTGATATGGAAAATCTGACACGAATTCATCGCTAGCCGTCGCTAATAATCGACAGAAGAACGACGGTTTAGCGACGGAATATCCGTCACTTAGGTTCTAGAAATCTTTATATTTTCAGAACCTTGTCGACGGATAATCCGTCGCTAATCCGACGACACCTGTCGCTAACTGGAAATTCTCCAGTTAGCGACGGAATATTCCGTCGCTCAGCCGTCACCTTTCGTCGCAAGTCCGTTGCTAACTGGAAAATTTTTGAAAAAAATTACATAAAACACATCATTCCCTGTTCGTACAACATCCGAAACATCGAAACATCACAATATGTATCACACCTCACACAAACCCACAAACCAATATACCTCATACACCAATATATAAATATCTATCACAAATATATCACACAAACCAACATTCATCAATGAACCAACAAACCAATATACCTCACACACCAATATACAAATATCTATCACAAATACATCACACAAACCAACATATATCAATGAACCAACAAACCAATATACATCACACACCAATAAACAAATATCTATCCCAAATACATCACACAAACCAACATACATCAATGAGACCTGGAAACCCTCCGTTGAATTTCTATATAATAAAAGTCTAGGTAATAGCATCCAAAAACATCCAAGTCTATAAAATGACCATGTCTAGAAAATAAAAATCCGTCAAGGGTTGTAAAACCATCAAGTAAAATCCATAAATAAGTCTACCGGAAACAAATTCGGTCAAAAATCATATATATATATTTCCCTCTACGTACGCGCAGGGAGATCTCCTTCCTCAGCCATTGCGCATAAGTAGGATCCACGCCAGCATGATCAATATTCAGAGGAGATGGATGACTGGAACTCTCGTGCAACTGTCCTCTGGTACCACCTCCTCAGTAGCAGGAGGTGGCACTACCTCCTCAGCAGCAGGAGGTTGCACTACCTCCATAGCAGTAGGTACTTCTACCGACTCAGCAGTAGGTACCACTACCGATTCAGCAGGAGGTGGCACTACCTCCTCAGCAGCAGGAGGTGCCTCTCTCAAGCGACGTCCTCGGGTCTTGGCTGCCATCTGGTAAGATTGATGGAAACATGAAGATTAATTAGGGATTAAACAAAATAACAATATTAGACATGAAATATGGAAGATTCAATGTTGTATGGAAATGACAGTATTAGACGTCCTCTGCATCCTCATCTTCCTCTTCCTCTGCGTCCTCATCTTCCTCTGCCCCCTCTCTGACCCTCCCTACTTTTCTGCTTCTCATTCGACTCTCTCAGCCTCCTATTCCGCATCATATGATATCTATCTCAACCAAAGAGTTGAGAAGTGTGAAAATATTAATATTAACCAAGGATCGGTATCAGAATCAGTATCACCAAGAATCTTATGGATTGTTCTACCAGAGCATAATATAAAACCAAATGTGTGAATCAGAGCTTCACATTCAAAATATTAGAAAGAAAAATTTGTGATTGGTGGTAGGGCGAGACAGAATCCTTTGAAAGTATTCTGGCTCGCCCTACCACCAATCGATTTTTTTTTCTAATATTGTGAATGTGAAGCTCTGCTTCACGTTTGGTTTTATATTATGCTCTGTTAGAACATGCTATTAGATTCATGGTGATACTGATTCCGATACTGATCCTTATTTTATATTAATATTTTCATACTTCTCCACGCTTTGGTTGAGATATATATCATATGATGCGGAATAGGATGCCTCATGACCCGAATAAGAAGAATGAGAGTAGGAAGGCTCACTCTATACACTCATCCGCCTACGATATACACCCTATACACTTGTACTTATGAAAGCCTTTTGAGGTAATCAGTATTATACTAGATTTTTGAAAAAATCTACAACCCTGATAGGCCCAAAAGACTTGGCATAAGTAAATTTAATTTTCAACACTTATCTAGCTACTACTAAGATATCTTATATATATAAATCCTTCTACGATACTCCGAACCTTAACCGCCGATACTACCGATATCGTCGATACCAATACTCATAGGAATAGTCCAATACCAATTCCGATACCAATACTTTGAACCTTGATACTAAGTTTATATATATATACTAATTTATATACTATTCTACGATACTCCGATCCTTAATCGTCGATATTATCGATATCGCCGATACCAATACTCATAAGAATAGTCCGATACCGATTTCAATACCGATACTTTGAACCTTGATACTAAGTTTATATATATATACTAATTTAAATATCCTTCTACTATACTCCGATCCTTAACCGCCGATACTATCGATATTGTCGATACCAATACTCATAGGAATAGTCCGATACCGATTCAGATACCGATACTTTGAACCTTTATACTAATTATATATATATATATATATATATATATATATATATATATATATATATACTAATTTATATACTATTCTATAATACTCCGATCATTAACCGCCGATACTACCGATATCGTCGATACCAATACTCACAGGAATAGTCCGATACCGATTCCGATATAGATACTTTGAACTTTGATACAAAATATATATATATATATATATATATATATATATATATATATATATATATATATATATTAATTTATATACTATTCTACGATACTCCGATCCTTAACCGCCGATACTACCGATATCGCCGATACCAATACTCATAGGAATAGTCCGATACCGATACTTTGAACCTTGATACTAAGTTTATATATATATATATATATATATATATATATATATATATATATATATATATATATATATATATATATATATATTCTAATTTTGTAGCTCCCCTTTCCGAAATTTTTTTTTGAAATATTTATTTATTTATTTATTTGATTTAATAGTGATTTTAGAATTTTTTGTAAATAATTATCAGATAATTGTTGCGATAGATGATTTTAGCCAGGGTTGAGTTTTGAAGTACAAGACGACTAGAAATCGTGGCACGGATAGTGTAGTGGCATGCCTTGACTGGTGTATTAGCCATGCTAGGAAAGGCCGAGCCATAATGATATCCTAACTAGAAAAACCAGGCCAAGTTACGACTTAACCTCTCTAGATGTTTAATTATTTATTAATTAAATTATTGACTTGCAGAAGACCCGGTTGTACTCAGCTAGTCTAAACTAGACTCGAACTGAGCCCAAGCCCGTGTAGGCTTATAGTGAGTCCTAAGACGTCCATGTTGATATTTATTTTGAGTGTATACTTCGTATCTTAATTTAATTGGTCAATAAATTATTTTACTAATTAATTGTTATATATATATATATATATATATATATATATATATATATATATATATATTTTTATATATATATATATATATATATATATATATATATATATATATATATATATATATATATATATATATATATATATATATAATATTAATTTATTAATATTGATGGGATATTTTCTATTTTTGGAAATATGATAGCTTGCTAAATAATTTTAGTTTTACTGGGATAATAGGCCAGAAATACTTGTGCAATATGTTGTATGTATATATATATAACTAAAGGAATAGATAGTTTATTCTAAATTATTGGGATATTTATAAAATGGGACTATATACACATAAATAGTATATCATTTATAAAAGATATTTGGTTATATATATATGTATATATTTATTGTTTGTGCATATGTATGAATATCATTCTAGAGATGTATATATAGTAATACATAGGGATTTGTACTAATACATATAGGAATATAACAGGATATAGTATATATGTGGTTATATATATAAACTAGAATGGAATAAAGAATGCCAGCCCGGCCATCCAAGCCCAGTCTCGGGCCAGTGGCCCACAGGCCCATACTTAAATCCAAACAACAGTGAACCTAACAAATCCTAGCACCCGAGCTAAAACCTGAATAACCCCCAAATCGATCCCAGCTAGGGAGAGGCCCGACCCCTGTTCAGTTTACAATAGCCGCGAGTAACATACACGCTGGTATATAACACAGAGAGATCGAGCAAGAGAGAGAACAAGAAACAGCAAACCCTAGCCGTGCACCCTGGGCGACCGCTCCCTGACCTTCGCGCGCTGCCACGAGCCGCCGTCGATCGCCGCCGGCCGACCAAGGTTGTCGCAGACCCACATGCGCGCGCGACGGACCGAGAACAGGACAGTGACCACAGCAGCTTCGCGGGCGACGGGGTTTCTCAACGCGTTGTCAACCAAATTCGGATCTATCTTCACGGGTATGATCACAACCTATAGGGCTGTATATTCTTTTAATTAGATATTTTGATTTGCACCATGTGCGATAGGAAGCGAGTTCCAAATCGAGGAAAAAAACTCGACTTCTAGATGTTTTAGACTGTCCGGGAAACCCGACTTTGAAGGCCTATTTCTGTCGAACCTTCGATCAATTTTGAAATCCACCTAAACAGGTGTTTAGACAACATATACGGCAGTAAAACCCTTTTTATGGAACCTGATTTCATTGAGTAGATTAGAAGTTATTTGATTCTAAAGTTTAGAAGAAAAAAAACCCGTTTTCAAATATTAGAAAATCACAAAAACCCTCGATACGACGTGCGTCCCGCCAATCCGGGCGGCGTGGTCGCGAACCGAAGGCATCGAAAGGTGCGTAACGACTTCGTGGTCGTGTGGGCTTTGACGGAATTCAAATTGGTTACGTGTGCGCGACGAATTTGATGTACATCCGTCAAAATTCACCATATCGGTCTCTGTGCAAATTTCCCAATTACTTCGTGCACGTTCGTCAGATCGAGGCGAAACTTGCGCCAACAGGACCGTATCATTTTTTTGGTCCTATATGCCAAGTTTGGTCCAGTTCTGAGACAGTTGATCGAACCGCCATTTTGCGGGCCCTACGGTCCGACTCAACGGGTGATTTTGTGCACGACCCACCGGAATTCACAATTGGACATACCGTTGGGTTCGTATCATCAAACCGGATCCGTAGACATGTAGTTTGATGACTTTAGAGACCATTGACTCTGGCACGATTTTTGGTGCAAAGCGGGTCCAACGGCGGACATCGTTTTTGCCTGAAATTACCGTTTTGCTCCTGTGTCCAGAATTGGACTTAAGGACAGAAAATCCTAGCTAATTTGACTATTCTGAGAACATTGGTAATATTTATTTCATCTTTCGGAGACAGTTGTGATGACTTGGACTTTCTGACCTATTGATTGGCGACACATTGTTGGTTCTCCGTGCAACCCCCAGGTAAGTATACATTGCCGAACATATACAGTATTTACATGGTTTCTCTTTCCTTATTGTAGTCCTTTTCATATTGTCACATGATTCCATATTGTGATTGATTCGCCCTTGATTGCTTTACTTGTTCTAGATTGCGTACACGTATAGGATATTTGACATTGCTAGATTATTGGTCTCTTGTGTTACCTTGTCTCGTGAGTGATTTGTCAGTTTCTATATCTGTCCTTGACTTGACCATTCTTGACTGGGAGTATCTTGTATTGTACTACAGTCGAGATATACTATAGATTGGGAGTATCTTACATTGTACTATGACCTATAGCCGATTCTTCTATCTTGATATTGCTCGATTGACTTGACTTGAGATATGCCGTAGATTGGGAGTATCTTACATTGTACTATGACCTATAGCATATATTGATTGATTAATTGACTTGACTTGTGATACTATAAATTGGGAGTATCTTGCATTGTACTACGATTTATAGGAGTCTACTTGACCTTGTATCCTTAGGAGAGGAGATCGATACTAGAATTGTCTAATCTCAACTGAGAGTATCCTGCTTTGTACGTCAATTGAAACACTATAGATTGGGAGTATCTTGCATTGTACTACAAGCTATAGAAGTTCTGATTGATAGTTAGCCAAGTCTAGTATCAAATTTCCACATTTTAGATATCTTTCTTGCACCGTTCTTATCCTCCATACATGTTATTTACTGTCATATTAGTAGGCATGTTTTATGTATCTTGCTAGTCCTCTGAGGACCTGATGATCTCTTCAGGTAGCTGATTGCATGGAGTTAGTTAGCTGAGCATGTGGTAGTTGACTTCAATCGTATGATTCAGGTATTTTGTTAGTGTCATTGATTTACTATCTTCTCATGCTTTCATGATATATCCTGCTTATCAGCTTAGTTTTATAGACTCATATTATTCTTAGAGTCTAATCGGACATATATGCTAGTAGGCTGCAGATCACGACCCATACTTGTTTATTCTTGTTTTACAATATTCATGTGGATTGAGATATAGTTTAGATTAGACATGATACCCTGTCATGGACAGCTTATACGTACTCGAGTCGGGCTGGAGTCCTCTCGATACATAGCTGGCTTGCTCACGAGCTCGCATCCGAAAATCGGGTGCGGGTCGTGACAAATTTATATACAGATACCAATACTCATAGGAATTCTGATATCGATATTTTGAACGTTGATACTAAGTTTATATATATACTAATTTATATACTAATATTTATACTAAGTTTATATTTAGATACCGATACTTTGTGTGTGTGTGTGTTTGTGTGCGTGTGTGCTTGCGTGTGTGTGTGTGTGTGTGTGTGTGTGTGTGTGTGTGTGTGTGTGTGTGTGTGTTACTACCGGCGGCCCCCAACCCCTACCCCCACCAACGCCGACCGCCATCCCCACCACCGCGACGCCTATCCCCACCCAAACCCCTACCCCCACCCAAACCCCCACCCCCACCACCACCGACCGCCGTCCCCACCGCCGACCGAAAACCCGTCGCCCCGACCCGAAACCCCCCACCCCCACCACAGCGACCCCCACCCCCACCACCGCGACCCCCACCCCCACCACCACCGGCCCCCGCCGCCCCGACCCGAAACCCCCCCAGCGACCCCCACCCCCAACACCACCGGCCCCCACCTCCCCCGTTGCCCCGACCCGAAACCCCCCCAGCGACCTCCACCCCCACCACCGCGACCCCTACCCCCACCGACCCCTGCCTCTCCCCGCCGCCCCGATCCAAATCCCCCCAGCGACCCTACCCCCACCACCGCGACCCTCCCACCACCACCGGCCCCCGCCGCCTCCCGCCGCCCCGACAACCGGGCGAGAGAGAGAGACGATTACCTGGAGAGAGAGAGAGAGAGACTCTGGCCGGAGAGAGAGAGAGAGAAAGAGAAATTTGGGTGGAATGGAAAGGTTTTCCCTCGGCTAAATTTAAGTTAGGGCTGAATATTTAGCGACGGACTGGCGATGGATATATTCCGTCGCTATGTGGTCGCTATATCACCCTAGCTGGCCGACGGAATATTGGTCGCTCTATGGTCGTTAAATTTTACGGCAAAATTTTTCAACATTCCCCTCCAACTTTTGCCAACTAAGCGACAACATAGCGACAGATTCTTCATTCGTCGCTATATTTTCGTCGACTTAACGACGGATTGGCGACCTTTGCTCGCCCTTAAAATAAAATAAAAATTTATCGGCTTTTCGACGACAATTAGTCGGAACTTTGTAGGTAGTCAGTCGCTAATAACGACGGAGAGAATTTGTCGCTATATGTCCGTCGCCAAATGGCTGTATTTTGGTAGTGATATACACATCCACTCTATATGCATTAATACATTGGTTAGGACTCACCTTCACTCCCTCTCTCTACTATGACAGTGAACAACAAAATAATGGGTATGTAGGTAAGGAATAGCTAGGTATCGCCAAAATACTATGTATGTAGGTAAGTGGTAGCTAGGTATCGCCAAGTATTTCATGGTAAGTTCTAGGTTGGACACTCCGCGGTCAAGTTTACCTTGTGGGGTCACAAGGAACACATGACGACAGAGATATTATTATCTCTTATGTTAAGTGTTCGTGTTAGCCTGAAATCAAGTATCCATGTGAGCCATTCTCTGGAAATTGAATTTACTTATGTCAAGCCTTTTGGGACTATTAGAGTTCTAAATTTTTCGAAAATCTAGTATAACACTGATTGCCTCAAAAGGCTTGCATAAGTAAGAGTGTATAGAGTGAGTATCCTAGTAGTATATCATAGTACCTAGAGTGTATAGAGTGAGTATCCTAGAGTGTATAGTGTGAATACCCAGAGTGTATAGAGTGAGTATACTAGTAGTATATAAGATATTTTAGAAATTAGGTAATTGTCAAGGTAAGTTTGGGGTTTAATTGAAAGTATCTAGAGTGTATCCTCCCTACTCCCCTTCTTCTCATTCGGGTCATGTGGCCTCTTATTCCGTATCTTATGATATCCACCTTAACCAAAGCCTAGAGAATATTGTAAAAAAATTAATATTAACCAAGGTTCACAGTATCAGTATCGGTGTCAGAAGTATAAAGTTTTCGATTGGTGGTAGGGCGAGCCAGAACCCTTTGACGGAGGATTCTCCGTCAAAGGATTGGTAGTGGGGCGAGCCAGGATTCTCCACAAAGGATCCTGGGTCGCCCCACCACTAATCCTTTGACGGAGAATCCTCCGTCAAAGGATTCTGGCTTGCCCTACCACCAATCAAAAACTTTTTACTTCTGACACTGATACCGATACTGTGAACCTTAGTTAATATTAATATTTTCATAATTCTCTAGGCTTTGGTTGAGGTGGATATCATATGATGCGGAATAGGAGGCTGAGAGGGTCGCATGAGAAACAGGAAAGTAGAAGGTGGCCAGAGAGGGAGCCTTCTTATTGAACATGTGTCTATATATGTATCCATTTGGAATATACTCAAATAATGTGTATCTATCTTTGCAGAATTATTGTCAAATGGATATGAATTACTATCTGCAATATTGTTCGTGGATGTACAACCGTCACGCTGATGTGCATGATTAATTCGTAGAGGGTGTACAGTAGTTCCTGCAGTTCACCAAGGCGTTCCTTCAGTACATGGACGGTAGCACAATTAAGTGTCCATGTGTGAGATGTCGTAACTTGAAATATCATCCAAAAGTAGAAGTCACATATTATTTGTACTTGAAGGGTTTCACGTCGAATTATTATCAGTAGACCGCGCATGTAGAACTTGTGTCTTTAGCATCAGAGTCGGAGCCTATGTGGATGTCCACAACCATGCTGCTTACGACGATGGGTGGGTGAACATGATTTTTGATGCAGCAGGGCCTAGTTTCGATCCGGACAATCATGATGCAGCTGAGGAGGCACCAAACACCGATGCTACAAAGTTTATGGAGTTGCTGGAGAATACAAGGACTCCATTATTTCCTAGTTATGAGGATCATTCACCGTTGGAGGTGGTTACAAGATTGTTGAGCATCAAGTCCGATTTTAATCTATCGCAAGAATGCTACAACCGATCGATGGAGTTGATTATAGAGATATTGCCTGAGGGTGCTAAGTTGCCTAAAGACTTCTACTGATCTAAGAGGATGGTGAGATCGCTCTGGATGGGATGCGAGAAAATCGATTCCTATCGTAATGGGTGCATGCTCTACTACAAAGATGACAAGGATAAAGAAGTGTATAGATTTTATAGCGTTGATCGCTACAAGCCAACTACTATATGGAGGTCTATTGGTAAAAGAAGGCCGACCGATTCAATGCACTACTTGCCTTTGACGCCGGTTGTAGAGGTTGTTTATGGCAAAGGAGACCACCGAAAACATGAGTTGGCACAGAGGAGAAAATATTGAAGGAGTGTTGGATCACCCATCCGATGGAGAAGCTTGGAAGCACTTTGATCGAGAGTATCCTGATTTTGTCGAGGATCCTCGTAATGTAAGATTGCGGCTCTCCTCTGACGGTTTCACCCCGTTCGGACTTTCGGAGTCCCAGTATCCGTGTAGGCCTGTGATCGTCACTCCATACAACCTACCGCCTTGGATGTGCATAAAGACTCCAGTTATGTTCTTAACCATCATCAACCCTGGTCCAAACAACCCAAAGAGAAACATCGATGTGTACTTGCAGCCATTAATAGATGAGTTAAATCAGTTGTAGGAGGTAGGCGCGAACACGTACGATGTTAGCAAGAAACAAAATTTTCAGATGAGGACGACCCTTATGTGGACTATCAACGACTTTTTGGCTTATGGTATATTATCAGGATGGAGTACGCATGGTCGTCTCTCATATCCTTATTGCATGGACCGTACCAAGGCTTTCCGTTTGAAAAACGGAGGCAAATCGTACTTTTTCGATTGTCATCGACAGTTTCTGCCGAACGATCATCCATATAGGAGGAATATGAATGCTTTTCGTTCAAGCATTTCAGAGAAGACCATTCCACCGCCAAGGTGGGCGGAGACACTATTTTTTCATGTTTTATTATCATATGTTATTTACAGGTATGCCACGACGCGGAGGTAGTTCTGCAGTACAATGGCGGGGTAGTTTCGAACCCACCAGTAGTACTCCACCATACCGTACCGTTCCAGGTCCAAATCACGAGTATTCTACTCCATCTAGTATTCTTCCATCCGCGAGTAGTCCATCGTCGGGTCTTGTCGATACTCCTGGGACAAGCAGTACTCCACCACATCGTACTGTTCCAGGTCCTAGTCACGAGTATTCTACTCTGTCTAGTATTCCTCCATCCATGAGTAGTCTAATCATTTATTGTATAACTATTCGTTTTATTTGTTGCAACAAACCAACTTCTATCCACCCCCATCGGGTTGCCAAGATAGAGCATCAGTTTCCCTCCATCGTCGAAAAGCTTATCCGCGATGCAGTCAGCCTACAAAAGGCTCATGAACGCGATGGAAAGTCGATCCATGGTTGGATCAAGCCCACACATTGGGTGAAGTTGAAGGTAAAATTCGAGGATCCCAGGAACAAGGAGAAATCAGAAAAGACAAAGATCGCCCGGTCGTTGTCGAGTAAGTGGTGTGGTAGATCAATTCCCATGATAGAATATTTTCGTCATCTGGTATGTATCATATATTTAGTATATATTAGTTTCTACACAGTTGGATAAAATATTTCATTTTAATAATAAACATTATCTTTTAATAGGTATAAAAGCGAGAGGACGCGAACATGGTGACCGTTTTCCTGGCCACCCATCAGAAGGGCGACCAATTTGTCGGCGAGAGGGCTACATCGACCTATGTATGTTCGACTTTCTTATATATAATTTAAGTACAACTCCCCGAATATATATATATATATATATATATATATATATATATATATATATATACAATAAACAAATCTCTTAACATATTATAGACATGCAAATAAATACCTTAGACGTTAGACTGGAAGATTTTTCTAGGAGGAGTATGTTATGTTACGTGATCAGGCGGTTGCAAGTGCGGCTGCAGAGGAAGCGCCCGATACTTTCGTGCAGCCACCTGCAACTTTTTTACCGGATAAGCTCTGGATGACCGTCATTGGCGGTCTTCATTGGGATATGTACTTCGGTACGGGATTCTATGTAGCTCTCCTTCCCGAAAATTTTGAAAATATTTTTTTTTATTTATTTGATTTAAATGGTGATTTTAAATTTTTTTTATAAATAATTATTTAGTTAATTATTACGGTAGATGATTTTAGCCATGGTTGAGATTGGAGTACAAGGTGAATAGGAATCATGGCACGGATAGTGCAGTGGCGTACTTTGACTAGTGATTAGCCATGGTAGGGAATGCCGAGCCATAGGAGTGTCCTAACTAGGAAAACCAGGCCAAGTTATGGCGTGACCATTATAAATAAGTTTTATTAATTATTATTAGATTTATTGACTTTGCAGGAACCCGGTTGAACCAACTTAGCCCGAACTGTTCCAAACCGAATACAAGCCCATGAGGTGTTGCAATGTGATCAAAGATGTCAGTGTAGATGCATATTGTATTGGTATTTTACCTTGGTAATTTTGGAGACAATTCTAGGAACAATTGCTATATATATATAATATTATATGTGCTTGTTATTAGAAATAATATTTTATTTAATAATATAGTAAATATTTCTCCTTAACAAATATGTTGGACTTTATGGAAATTATCTAGGTTATATATAAATATAGAAGTGTATGTACGGTATATGGAAAATTAGGCTTTTATTTATATATAAAATATCATTGCATTTATTTGTGAATTTTTGGTATATAAAATTAATTATCGGATTTCAAATATTAATTATATTTAATATTCATCTCTCGTATTTGTATTTATGGTATCTATGGTATATTTAATATTTATCTCTCGTATTTGTATTTATGGTATCTATGGTATATGTGTATATCATTATATATATATATATATATATATATATATATATATATATATATATATATATATATATATATATATATATATATATATATATATATATATATATATATACCTATGTATATATATACCTAAATTGTATTCATGGAATAATATATATATATATTTATGTATGTGTATATAGATATAAAATATATATATATATATATATATATATATATATATATATATATATATATATATATATATATATATATATATATATATATATATACATACATATATATACCTATGTATATATATACCTAAATTGTATTCATGGAATAATATATATATATATTTATGTATGTGTATATAGATATAAAATATATATATTTATATGTATGTATATATATATATAAAATATATATATATGCATATGTATTTATGTGTATATAGATATATATAAATATATATAGGTTTTAATGGTTAAAAGGAAAAAAAGAAAAGAAATAAAAAGAATGGGAAACAACATCCCAATAGAGCCACACCCACGGCATGGGGTCCAGGCCGAACAAGCCCAGTCCATACTGGGTGCTCCCAAAACCCACCCGAGCAGAGAGGAAACCCGACCCCATATAGCCGAAACTATGTTCATATAAGGAGATCGACGAATTTAGTTCAAAACCCTAGCAAAATGTATCGCCACCCCGACCTCTAGGCCTGGGCGCATCCCCAGGCGCGTGCGCGACGCCGAGGGCCGCCGCCGCTCACCGGAGGCTGGCCACGCGCACGCTGAAAGCAGGACAGCCGCAGCAGTAGGTACAGTGAACGTTCAACTTCGAAGGTGAATTTCTTCCTCTGTACTTCGTCGTTTTGAGATTCGTAAAGTGTTCCGAAGAGCCTATATAACCCTCTCGAGATCCCATCAAGGGGATTTGAGGATAGTTTCACAACCTACCCATGGATTCGACGCGAAGTCGAAGAGAAACTACGTATAGACAGAACACAATTTCAGTCCAATTATCCACGTTCGGGGATCGATCCCGATCGATCCCGTACAGTATTAGAAATTCTATTTAAACACAATTACAAAAAACATGTATGGCTCTATGACCCAATTCGCGGAAGTCGAATTCATCGACCACGCGCCGAGAAATCGGATCCCGAAGTTGACCAAAAACATGTTTTGAAAACTTAGAAAACCATCCACACGACGTGCGTCCCACCAATCTGGGCAACGTAGTCACGAACCGAAAGCATCAAAAGCTGCGTAATGGTTTTGTGGTCGTGTGGGCTTTGGCGGAATTCAAATTGGTCGCGTGTGCGCGACGAATTTGATGCGTATCCGTCGAAATTCACCGTATCGTACATTTTACAAATTCTCCAATTATTTTGTACACGCTCGTCAGATCGAGATGAAACTTATGCCAGCATGACCGTATCATTTTTCTGGTCCTGTATGCCAAGTTTGGTCCAATTCTGAGACAGTTGAATCGTACGTCGTTTTACGGGCCCTACGGTCCCACTCAACGGACGATTTTGTGCACGGCCTGCCGAAATCCAACTTTGGACATACGGTTGGGTTCGTATCAGAAAACCGCATTCGTCGACATATAGTTTGACGACTTTAGAGACCATTGACTCTGGCACACTTTTCGGTGCAAAGTGGGTCCAACGACGGACATCGTTTTGCCCGAAATTACCATTTTACCCCTGTGTCCAGAATTGGACTTAAGGACAGGCAATCCAAGCTAATTTGACT
>JANAVB010005397.1:3215927-3356274 GCA_029216955.1 Iris pallida | reverse complement strand
ATACACAAAAAAAGAAAAAGAAAAAAAATATACAGTATATACACACAATATACATATATATATACATAAAAATCAGTTTGAAATTCGTTTTAAAAACTGGAAAAAAAATACAGTAAACTGTTCATTACTGAACAGGGGTAAAACCAAATTCGACACCCAACCTAACTGATACCCACAACAGTGGTTGGTAAACGTGCCCCCATATGTACAGTCGTTTTCCCTAGGAGTGCACCACGACACGACGACACGGCGTGTCCAAGTGTCTAAAAACCCATCGGTAGCTGTGCTCTGTGCAGTATCGTGCAGAGGTGCACACGAGTGTAGGATACGACACAAGTGTCCATAGGTCTCGTGCACTCGTGTGTAGGTTCGCCTAGGGTAGGTGAGTGTTAGACAGCCTACACGGTCCAAGTGTCGTACAGTATCGTGTCCAAGCCCGTATCGGAGCCCAATATCTCGTGTCGCGTGTCAGTGTAAAATCAATGCACATATCGAATTCGTGTCACACAACACTAGAAGCCATAAAACTTGGGGGCATGTTCGAGACATTGCCCCCATGTCCACAAAGTATCACCCCTTCACGTGTCGTGTCGCGTCCTACGTTAGCCCCGAGCAGCAGGGGACTGAACGCGTACAAGTGAGGTCTCGTGCAGCGACAAGTGTCTGGACATGACACAACGCCACATGGGGCCACGTGGTCTTGTACCATGTAGCCACATGTAGGGCTACACACTCGTGCAAACACGCGGTGTCCAAGTGGTGTCTAGACACGACACGAAGGCCGTGTCCAAGTGAAAAACTTGGTCTGTGCTGTGCAGTCTGTGACCCGTGCGAGTGCGATTTCACTCGACACGACACGGCTTGACACGAAACTTTGGGGATGTCTTGTCAGACATTGCCCCTGGTTTTGTCAAGTTTCGTGTCTACGTGTCCAGGTGAGAGAAAAGGGGGTCGGGTATCAGGACAATATGTGTGGTGCATAGCGGGTTCGTGTCCAATTTGGACACGAATACGATACTGTTTGTGCTCAGTCAACTAGGGTTGTGACCGTACAAGTCTAGGGCTACCCAAATATGTATTTTGTTTTGCAAAACAACAACTTTATTCCTAAGTGGCATTTCACCAATACAGTTTTTACATGGATACGTGTCCGACGGACACGAAATCGAACCTACTTCCTACCAATTTGGCCTACAGTTCCATGGTACCTAGACGCATGCAATTATGGAGAGAAAACACAATCTTAGTAGGTTTTGTGAGTTTTTACCTATTGAGTGAAAACTCAATGAAAATAAGGTTTTTTTGGGGGGGGTGTCCTCTTCACTTGGTGATGCCAATATGATGATCAACCTTGCTAGCTAGCCTCCCTTAGTATCCTCAAGAGTAGGGTTCCAATGCAAGAAATTTGGCTCAGTTTGGAGCTAAATTGATTGAATGGTGAGGGTGTGAAGTTGTAGGGAAAACTTGTTTTGGTGTCAAGGAAGGAGGCTTTTGATGAGGGGGGTGTGATTATATATAGGGGGTAGAGTTGGCTGCCATGGGGAGGGGGTAGAGTAGATATTTAGGGCTCCTACCACCTTGCAAACTTAGCCCCTAAGTCTTTGACTAAGGGAATAGATTTCTAGGTTCTAAAATATCTAGAAGTAATATCTTAGATATTTCCAACCTGAGATATTTACACATAAAGCTAACATCCTCTACTTAGTCTCCTAGGTTAGTGGCTAACCTCTAGATTAGGCTAAACTAGGTTAGGAGCTAACATGACACTAATCAATCAATTAAATAATAATAATCACATAAATGCAATAATTCCAAATAAATCCTAGAAAATTACCAAAATACCCTTTTAGGCTAAAATCACTAATTTGGTGTTCTAAGCCTATGGCTAGGCTCATATGGTCATGGCAAACTTCTAGGTCAAGGAATATCTAGGGTTTACACTAGGGTTATACTAGTAAATCACAAAGTCATAAGTCATGACTTAGAAATAGTTTTAAATAACTAAGATCACCAAAAATTATATCATGACTAAAATACCATTAATAAATAATAAAAATAATAAATTTTCAAAAATACCCAATTTCAGAAACTGGGTGTTACAAGTTACACACCTTAAAATATTTCGTCCTCGAAATTTAGATGGTCTTACTCCTCCTAGGTCAAACCTCCAACAATCAGGGACGAAGCTACTGCCTAGCAACATACAAGGTCAACAAGTAAATATGGGTAGTAGACCTATACTGGGTCATGTCCAAAAATTGGCTGGCAGTTTTAGGTCATAAGGTGTCCTAATTCAAATCGAAATTAAAAGTAACTCCATGGTAAATCAGGATGGAGCCTCGGGTCAGAAAATCGTACTAAGCAAGTGAAGCACACGATGGTATGCCTGAGTGGGATACTAAGGTCATGGGTGTAGAGTGTCATGTCTAGGTTATGTATGTGAAATTAGTTTTAAGAAAACAACTAATCGTGTGCTCCAAATTTAAAAGTCACGGTAATGTGCCTACGATGATCATAATTTAGAGTGGGAAAGGTCTATGTTACCTAAATTAAACCAGAAATTATGATGCAATAGTGGTACCAGGGGGATAGGTTAAATGGGACAGTCTGTGGTCTCATCTAGGTGCACTAGTCATTCTAGATTAAGACTGTCCTATGGTATCAAAACGTACAAGCAATCTAGGGTGTCCTAATTGGAAAGGTAAGGGAACAACAATCATCAAGGCTATGAACCGTCTACCATCCTATATGAAAATTTGTCATTAACAAGTAACTGAGAAATCATTAAAAGGTTACTATTCCATAAAGTGGTAAAAGAAAATTAAAAATTTAGGCACAAACAATCACAAATAGATTTTAGTCTTGACATGATCTAAGTTGATCAATTTCAGGATAAATCGAGATTTGGGCAAGATGGGAAAATCAATGAAATCAAGTATGAGCACGAGCATCCAATGATGAAGATCCAGGTCATGATTAAATTTAATTCAACTGGATACGAATATGAGGTTCATAGGCGATAAAATAATTCCAAAGAGAATTGTCAAGGCTGTTGCGGATAAGATTCTAGGGCAAGTTTAACTATGTCCATCCACGCGATTAATATATGAAAAAGCGAACCAAAACGCAATAGGTGATCAGACCATCATGCGCCGGTTCTGATTAGATAATATGTTAGTGGGTGTACACCCAATAAAATATATCATGATCAAGCTCGAAAAGGATAAGCTTGTAAAACTAAGGATAATTTATAGCATAAGATATAAGTGGGTGGAAATGATGAAAGAAAATACATAGTCCAAGATCCTTAACCATCGGGTCAAGCATTCAAGATAAGTACAAGGTTAAGTATTTAAGGATTCAAGCAGAACACCATCAGCCAGGTCGAAAGAATTGAGCCAAGGTGATCTCTAATTGAAATAAGAATTAGTTAGTATCATGGTAGAGGTTATAGTTTAGCCATTTGACCAGAAAATCATATCAAGGAAATAGAGTACAAGAGACGGGTTTTAGTAGGACATGGAATACCTATATGAAGGTAGGCTAGTCTAGGTCTTACATGTGAAGTTTGTTGGGAGGTAACAGCTAGTATTATACTCCGAATATCCAAGTCACGGTAATGTACGTCCAATGATCTAGAATAGAAAGTGGGAGTTCAAGACAGTGACAATTGATGCAAAAATAAAGAAGATCAAGTTAACGCATGGAATAAAATTAATTAGGAATCCAGTAAATAATTTAGGAACAGCCCTAGGGATAGATAGGCTAACTAGATGAATATAGTTAGGGTTCGATCAAATCAAAGGTCAAGGTTAGAAGGTCTCAATAAAGTCTTTATTTGAGGAATGTTCGAGTAAGTAAGGTTTGGGATACAGTCACATAGTTTGGTAGAAAGGGTTGAGCAAGATGCAAAAATAGAGGGACAGTTCATTTCAAGGAAAACAATTAGCAAGAGAATTAGATGGCAAGAAAAGATGAGAATTTTCTCATAAATGTGATTGAGTACCTTAAAATAAAAGATATTAATCTAACAAAAGAAATTAAAATCAACAACTACAAAAATTTCAAAATTCATCAACTAACACCACGATTCAAAGTTCTACAGTGAATCCTCCAAAATCAAATTCAATCAAGAAAAAAGGAGTTTAAATCGTAATTGAGAATGAGATTCTCAAGGGTTATCCCAAAATCTCTCAAGGTATCCTAACAGTGATTGAGTATCCTCTCTCACTAAGCCTATTCCTCAAATCCTATCACAGGCTGTAGTGATACTCTAGTTCGAATACCACTACATAAACTCGACCTGCATGGGCCACCACTAAAAACGTGTCACGACCCGCACCCTAGAGTAAGGGCACGAGAAGTGGGTACGTCCAGCCTACGCCGCAGTGTCGACGGTAGAACGCTGTCCTAGGTCAATCATCTAACAATATAAAGGTACCTGTACAGTATATACTCTCCGAATGAGGGGTGACATAACAGAATACAATCTCTCACATCTAGGGTTAGAAGATGAAGACAGATAGATAGATAGATAGATAGATAGATAGTAACTCAAGAGAACAGTATCATAGATAAAAAGTCCAAGTGTCTAAGGATAACATAACATCCAGAATGCAACCCAATATACAAATAATCTAAGGGTCTGTACATCTCAACATCTCAAAATACAACTCAGAATGTGAGACAAAAAATAATATGAAATAACTGTCTAGCTAAACTAGCCTAGACTATTGGGGCAACATCCTCAGCTGCAGGTGGATCCTGCTGAGGGTCCACAACATAAGTGTCATCTAGTCCTGCTCCATAATAGGTAGACACCAGGGCCCCATCCTCATCCTCTGTAATTTTCAATAGGTCCAGTCAGGACAGGAACGAGCACAATACATCTCACGCAGTGCATAGTATGATAGGAATATAAAGCATGCAATAGAGTAAATACAGGAACTGCTGAAGGAAGATACATGTAGTAAAAGAGATAGCTGTAAAGGAAATATCTACTGTATATAGAGAACTGTAAGTGGCTAGTGATGTAGAGTACAAGATAGGCATGTAATGGCTAGAATTTATACATGATTACACTACTGAGTTTGCACATGATTACACTACTTTGGAATTATTCACATGTCCACTTCTACTCCCCCGTTTCCCCAATCAATACACAAGGATCCATTCAGGTTATGTTAAGATTCGTGATAAGCCCATAAATGGGTGATACATGAGTGATTCATGAAGATTTATGAAGGCTCGGTGATCATGAGAGTACATGAGTCACTAGCTGATACATGAAGATACATGATAATAGAAGCATGAGCTATATGATGTAAGTGAAACACACGTGAAAAAAGTATCTGATGCTCCCGAAGGGGATAACATCTCATGAAAAGATCCATATAGTACCAATCCGTGATAACAATCGTGTCAGCATCAAGTAAAGTAATCTAGAGCAAGAATATAAGTCTTGGCAAGTATGAAACGGTCAGAGAATGTACTCGCCTGATAACTGAATATTTGAAGAGGATATACTGCTTGAGGAGAGGTGTATGGCTCCTAATCAGAGCAATACAAGTCACAATGTATCAACAATGGTAAAATAGAGTATACAATGCATACTACATGATTCTAGGTCAATCTGGTCAAAAGTCAAACCTGGTCAACTCTAACAGTCAAACTAGGTCACAGGAAGTCAAACTAAGTCAAATAAGGTCAAACAAGGTCAAATAAGGTCAAACTAGTCTAATCTAGATTAAAGTCAACTCTTGGTCAATATTCTAGTCAAACTAGTCAAGTTATCTAGGGTTTAGTCAATCAATGGTCAGACTAGTCAAATACTAGTCAAATATGGTCAAGCTAGGTCAATCTAGACTATCTAAGGTACTACACCACAAGGTTAAGGTATAACCAATACCTATACAAGTATACCACATATAAATATATATATATATATATATATATATATATATATATATATATATATATATATATATATATATATATATATATAAAATATATATATATATATATATATATATATATATATATATATATATATATATATATAAAATACCAACCTTAACCCTATATTCAAGCTAATCCCATATTCTAATCTCAAGTCATGACTCAACTCTAAGTATCTAACTTAACCCATACATATCTTAATCTACATAGGTCTTTCCACAAAACTCAAGTCACAATAATATACTTATATATAGGTCAAACCTAAACCAACTAGTTAATAGCCTAGGGTTTAGTCAAATCTTAGTCAACAAGTCCTTCTATGTTCATCCAAGCCATCTCTAGGTCAATTAGGTCATGGTTGACCTATAGTTGACTTTGGTCACAATGGTCAATTATCTAGTCAACTAGGTCTACTAGTCAAGTTAGGTCAAACATGGCCAGACTAGTTAAACTAGTCATTTTAGGTTAATCCTAGTCAATTCTAGGTTAATAGGTCAAGTTTGACCTATGGTTGACTTTGGTCAACTCTTAGTCAACAAGGGTCAACTAGTTAGGACATTAGGTCAATTAGGGTTAGCCCCTAATGGCCATAGGCTAGTAACTTAGACCATAGGCTAATAACTTATAGGTATCTATCTCTATACAAGATATATATATATATATATATATATATATATAGATATATATATATATATATATATATAATATATAAGGTTATATATATATATATATATATATATATATATATATATATATATATATCTAAGGTTATATATATATATATAGATATATATATATATATATATATATCTATATATCTATTATAACCTTAGATATTATATATATATATATATATATATATATATATATATTTATATATATATATGAATATATATATATTATATATATATATATATTATATATTAAACTATCAAATATAATAGATATATATATAGTATATATAGATATATATATATAATATATATATAATATATATATAGATATCTAAGGTTATATATAGATATATATATATATATATAGATAATCTAATATATAACCTTAGATATATAAGATAATCTATCTATATATAATATATATATAATATATAGATATATATATATATATATATATATATATATCTATAATATATATATATATATATAGATATATATATATATATATATATATATATATATATATATATATATATATTTTAAATATATATATATATATATATATATATATATATATATATATATATTTATATATATATATATATATATATATATATATATATATATATATATATATATATATATATATATATAAAATATATATATATATATTTTATATATAACCATATTATATATATATATATATATATATATATATATATATATATATATATATATATATATATATATATACAACACAACTACATAGGCCTATAGCCTATGTAATACTCCTATAGGTATCTATATATAGACACAAAATATAATCTAATACAAATATATATATCATTTATATATAGAGAGAGGGGTGTGGGTATGTGGGTCACTGTGACAGGGGGGTTTGTTCTGTTCTCAGATTTCTGAGAACAGAAATCAACCCACACACACACACAATACATACATATGTATATTTATACACACACACCTATACATAACTATATATACATATATATACACCCACATACACATACACAATACCCACACTCTCATATACATATATACATATATATATACAGTATATATACACACAAATATACATATATATACATAAAAATCAGTTTGAAATTCGTTTTAAAAACTGGAAAAAAACACAGTAAACTGTTCATTACTGAACAGGGGGTAAAACCAAATTCGACACCCAACCTAACTAATACCCACAAACAGTGGTTGGTAAACGTGCCCCCATGTGTACACGTGTCGTAGGTGTCCCTAGGAGTACACCACGACACGACACGACGTGTCCAAGTGTCTAAAAACCCAATCGGGTAAGCTGTGCTCTGTGCAGTATCGTGCAGAGGTGCACACGAGTGTAGGACACGACACAAGTGTCCATAGGTCTCGTGCACTCGGGTGTAGGTTCGCCTAGGGTAGGTGCACGTGTTAGGCAGCCTGCACGGTGTCCAAGTGTCGTACAGTATCGTGTCCAAGCCCGTATCGGAGCCTAAATATCTCGTGTGCGCTGTTAGTATAAAATCAATACACACACGAATTCGTGTCCGACACAACACTAGAAGCCACGAAACTTGGGGGGCATGTTCGCAGACATTTCCCCCTCGTGTCCACCAAGTATCACCCCTTCACGTGTCGTGTCGTGTCCTACGTTAGCCCCGAGCAGCAGGGGACTGAACGCGTACAAGGTGAGGTCTCGTGCAGCGATGCAAGTGTCTCGTGGACACGACACACGCCACGTGGGACCACGTGGTCTTGTACACATGTAGCCCACATGTAGGGCTACACACTCGTGCAAACACGAGGTGTCCAAGTGGTGTCTAGACACGACACGAAGGCCGTGTCCAAGTGAAAAACTGGGTCTGTGCTGTGCAGTCTGTGACCCGTGCGAGTGCAATTTCTCACTCGACACGACATGACTTAACACGAAACTTTGGGGATGTCTTGTCAGACATTGCCCCTAGGTTTGTGTCAAGTTTCACGTGTCTACGTGTCCAGGTGAGGGAGAAAAGGGGGTCGGGTATCAGGACAATATGTGTGGGTGTGCACAGCAGTTTCGTGTCCAATTTGGACACGAATACGACACTGTTTTGTGCTCAGTCAACTAGGGTTGTGACCTACAAGTCTAGGGCTACCCAAATATGTATTTTATTTTACAAAACAACAACTTTTATTCCTAAGTGGCATTTCACCAAATACTGTTTTTCAAACATGGATACATGTCCGATACGGACACGAAATCGAACCTACTTCCTACCAAACTTGGCCTACAGTTCCATGGTACCTAGATGCATGCAATTATGGAGAGAAAACACAATCTTAATAGGTTTTGTAAGTTTTTACCTATTGAGTGAAAACTCAATAAAAATAAGGTTTTTTTTTGGGGGGTGTCCTCTTCACTTGGTGATGCCAATATGATGATCAACCTTGCTAGCTAGCCTCCCTTAGTACCCTCAAGAGTAGGGGGTTCCAATGCAAGAAATTTGGCTCAATTTGGAGCTAAATTGATTGAATGGTGAGGTGTGAAGTTGTAGGGAAAACTTGTTTTTAGGTGTAAAGAAAAAGAGGCTTTTGATGAGGGGGTGTGATTATATAGAGGGGGGTAGAGTTGGCTGCCATGGGGAGGGGGTAGAGTAGATATTTAGGGCTCCTACCACCTTGCAAACTTAGCCCCTAAGTCTTTGACTAAGGGAATAGATATTTCTAGTTTTCTAAAATATCTAAGAAGTAATATCTTAGATATTTCCAACCTAAGATATTTACACATAAAGCTAACATCCTCTACTTAGCCTCCTAGGTTAGTGGCTAACCTCTAGATTAGGCTAAACTAGGTTAGGAGCTAACATGACACTAATCAATCAATTAAAAAATAATAAATCACATAAATGCAATAATTCCAAATAAATCCTAGAAAATTACCAAAATACCCTTTTAGGCTAAAATCACTAATTTGGTGTTCTAAGCCTATGGCTAGGTTCACATGGTCATGGCAAACTTCTAGGTCAAGGAATATCTAGGGTTTACACTAGGGTTATACTAGTAAAATCATAAAGTCATAAGTCATGACTTAGAAAATAGTTTTAAATAACTAAAGATCACCAAAAATCATATCATGACTAAAATACCATTAATAAATAATAAAAATAATAAAATTTCAAAATATCCCAATTTCAGAAAACTGGGTGTTACAGCAGGCTTAGACGACACCTGCGACCTAGCTCCTCAGGAGGACCCATCTGCAGTACAGGATACTACTCCCATAGTCTAGGCTAGACAGCTAGGCTTTATGTTTCTTTTCTGCATTGTTTTTGACTTTCAGTTGTTGTTTTGAGATGTATATATTCTTTCATATTCTGTAGTTGAGACTTTGTTTTCGGGATGTTTACTGAGATATTATCTTAGACACTTAGACTCTTCTGTTTATCTGTACTTCATTTTGAGGTTCTATATCATATCGTACTTCTTCTTCCTTAGTTGTGATTGAGATTACATTCTGCTATGTCACCCCCATTCGGGGAGTATAAACTGCTTAGCTTTATATTGATAGATGTTGTGACCTAGGACAGCGTTCTACCGCCGATACTGCGGCATAGGCTGGACGTACCCACTTCTCGTGCCCTTACTCTAGGGTACGGGTCGTGACAGCCTAATAGCAGTAAGGCCATGTAGGCCTGTGTACTGGGTGCACAGGTAAAGGAATGTTCAGGTAGAGGGAACTATCATGGAGTGAGGAGTGTCAAAACATTTGGGGTTTAGGTGTTCACTGTCCATGTGACAGTAATATTATGAGAAAGTGTTTAGGAGTGAAGGGGGACACTGTCACTGACTGTGAGTGAGGGTCGAGAATGGGGGAATTAAACCCCATTATATTTGTGTGTTGGGAAGTCAGTTAGGGGGGGAGTTGTCCCCTGTGTCCGGAACTAGGGAAGTGCAACATCAGTTGCACTGATGTTTAGGAGTCAGGCCATTAGGCCATTACCTTTGTGTACACAGGCACAGGCCAATGTGTGGCCAGAAAAAGCATTGCTCTTCACAGTATGCACAGGAATGTTGGCTAGTGCAAGGGTGGTAAGGGCTTGGGGCTTTTTCCTTAGGCCACTTGGCTACTGGCCTATGTTTTCGCGTAGAGAGAGAGAGAGAGGGGCTACTGGCCATGGAGGAGGAAGCCCAGCAGTAGCAGCAGCTCTGCACAGGCAGAGCATTGCTCTGTACACTGTTAGCCTTGGATGGCAAATGTTCAATGACAAGAAGTGATGTGTGAGGGTTAGCCAGTGAAGAAAGATAGGGTTGGTAGCATGTGTGGGTGTCTAAGTGGTTGCCTAAGTATCAAGAGAGGGGGAGAACACACATGTATGAGATCTCCTATTCGACAATAGTAAGCATATGGTGTTGTGAGGAGTTAGAGTAGTGTCAATATATGGGGGTAAAGTATGTGAGTAGGGTAATGTGTTGAGTTAGGTAGGCGTGTTAGGTAATGGAAATATACCTATATACTAGGCTAAGGTAATACCTATGTATAGGTAGGTAATGTACATGGGCAGTAGGTAATAACTATGAACATGTAATGCCTAATAGGTAATGTATACGTAAATGCGATTTACCTACAAGATAAATAGGGTAATGTTAGGGTAAGGGTTACCATACAAAGGTAATATATATTATGTTGGTATTGTATAGATAGGTAGGTAATGGGGAATTATGCATTGACTATATATTTAAATAGGTTAGCTTAACCTAGGTTTGATTCGATTTGACCCAGGGTTAACCAGGTTGACCCAAAAGTCAACTTTTAAGTCAAATTGACCTAGTTTGACCACTGAAACCTAGTTTTGACCTAGAATTGACTTAGAATGCATATCATACTTTAGATATCCATGTTTAACACACTTAAACACCAATTAACATTTATATATCATATATTGGTCTTTGTGACTCTACTTTGGGCCTCGATTCATATTTACTGCTAAGGAACTCAGGCGAGTACATTCTCTGATAGTTTTTATTATCTTATAATTATTATAATTTTGCTCCTAGTATAATATTACCTGATCTCTAACATGACACGGATTAGTATTTCTGGATTCATTTACTTGCGATACGTGCATCTTACCTGTCTGGCCTCTATTTCTGGAATCACCCACTGGAACCACCTACAGGAATCACTTTCTGGCTTTACTACTTCTGGCTGGTCTTGTACTTGATTTATGTATCAAGATCTGGATTCACTTGTACTAGTCTGGGCAGAGAAATACTCGAGTAGACATGTAAATATTCTTAAACATACTCACCCCTACTGGTCTAATCTGGAAAGATAGCCATCGTACACTTGCCAAGTATGCGATGTGTCGTATTTACCTCCTAGCCGTTTATATGTCGAAAGCGGTATTTTAAAACACACTAGTTTAGTGCTTTCTTGCTGGCTTAACATTATACTTGTTGGACTCATATCACATCTGTTCTAGTTTAGTTATATTTATTGCCATATTTTTTCTGGTTCACCATATTCGCTTTCCTTGTACTTTAGTTAGCTGTTGTTCTATTTCATTCCCTGACTCATTCTTTTCCTGTTCATCACTATAACTGTTTTATAGTCTTTAGCAATTAATTGGAATTGCTAGAAGAGGTGTGCTCATTCCATCCTGACTGGATATATTTTCAGATGACCACTCAGGGGACTTGTGTCCCACATTCTACGGAGCCGAGGAGGGGATAGCAACCATAGGTCATGATTCAGGACTGATTATCGAGGGGCTTAGTTACTCTTATAGAAATATAATAGATTCATTATTAGAATTCTTGGCATATGTATATATTGCAGACCTTGTTATTATATTTGAGAATTGGATATTGATGTTGTATTTAGAAGTTGTTGATGTTTTAATCTTTGTAGTTCATTAGACTTCTTTGATACCTTATCGTGCTTTAGATTGTGATTGGGTATTTAGTATTATCATTTATACTTTTTCCTCTATTTGGAGTTGAGATCTATGACAGATACATTGTATCATTGTGCGAGATTGATAGTTAGTGACCTAGACGGCGTTCTACCGCCGATACTGCGACGTAGGCTGAACGTTGTTAACTAATCGTACCCCTATACCGGATGCGGGTCGTGACAACAATACACCTCAAATACAAATGGGTGTAGAACAACTAATTACTGAAGTTCAAGAAATCACTGAAGCCCAACAAGTCATTAAAGTTCCACAAGTTGTTGATAACATTCCAGTAGATCAAGTTGACCAGGAGTTTTCTGGCACTTATGAATAAAGAGTTGAACCTCATATTACCCAGGTAGATGATGGTATAACATTAAGAAGATCTACTCGAACTAAGAGATCTAGAGGAAGAAGTTTACATGAAATAACCTGAAGGATTTTTCTCTAGGGATAATGAGCAATTGGTTTGCAAGCTTAAGAAATCCATATATGGTTTAAAACAAGCTTCCTGCTAATGGTATTTAAAATTCCATGATATAATTTCTTTATTTGGTTTTGTAGAAACCGTTACGGATCAATGCATATACCTTAAGGTCAGTGGAAGTAAAGTTTTTTTTTTGTTTTATATATGGATGATATCTTCCTTGCAACCAATGATAAGGGTTTATTTCATGAGGTGAAAAAATTTCTCTAAATTTTTTGACATGAAGGATATAGGTGAGGCATCTTATGTCATTGGCATTAAGATCCATAGAGATAGATTTTGAGGCATCTTTATAATACTCCGCTCCGTGCGGTACATTATGATGAGTCGTTGACTCGAAGAGTTACATTGACTCGATGAAGTATCGATGTGAATCGATGCAAGAGTAACGTTGGCCAAAGGTATGCCTTTAGTCGATTGGAATCTATAAATCGAATCGATACAAAGGATAAGTCCCGTTTGAGCAAGTATGGATTTTAGTCGATCTGATGTACAGGCTATGCTTTTACGCTGGACGATAAGAGGTCGGCATTTTGCCTTATTCAGTGAAGTGTCCGCAAAACCAAATCATAGCCTTACAACGGATTGTGGCATGGGCACGGTAGGCCAAATCAACTTAGTAGTTCAAAGGAATGGCTAAGTCCGAGAGTTAGCTATGCGGCCAAGTTATGGAAGCGAGCCGCTTCAGCTCGGCAAAACGATAAGGCGTATCGGCTTAAGGTGGACGGGTTCTTGACTCTCTCTCCCTATTCCTTCACGTCTAATAAAATATATCATTGTATGCGTAAGTTACCATTATGTTAGCGAGCGTGGCTCGGGCGATTAAAGGTCTTTGTATGTGTCGAACACTAAGGTAGAACATTGAACAATTGAAGCGACGTGCATCAAGTGTACGGGTCGCGGTAGGACGGTGATGGTAGAACATTGAAAGATAATATTGAGATGTGCATCACATGCACGACTCCGAGAACATTGAACACTAGGCCTAGAACATTGATTATGGCGCTGAGCGTGCCCTCGTGCACAGAAGCTAAGAAATGACTAAGTAACTACGAAATTAGGCTATGTGAATCACTTATGAATAGAACGCGTTGAATATAAGAACGAGAAGTCTAAGCCGTTGGACGTCGTGTATAAATACGGATGTGTTGGGGCATAACGCCGACGGAACTCGAGATAGAGATAAGGGACTATGTTTATGTAATATGAGATGGATTGGAATGTATGACTTGTATGCTATGGCACATATTGCATGGTCAATGGACTTGGATGGCCCGTGTAGTGCCCTGCTCCGCGAAGGCACTAGATAAACAGAAAGATCGGATTGCTGGCTCTACAACAGAAGACGATTGATTTGGGTGAGTAAACAAAGTCTCATTTTATGATTATCTTGCGTCTAATAAGAATCTGAGCTTTTGAATGAATGTTGTTGCTAATAACAAGATGCTAGACTTTGAGTATGCTTATAAAAGAATCCGTACATTGTCTGCTAAGAAAGAGAATAGTTTCATGCTTGAGAAGAAGATGGAATTGTTTATGAGTTGCTCGATTGATGCATGATGATTTCATTTGATATTGCATTTGCATTGGGGTATACACATAGCGACGAGCTGGACCCTTGCGAGTCACAGCAGCTAGCGACGAGCTGAACCCATGCGAGTCACAGCGGTTAGCGATGAGCTGAACCCAAGAGAGTCACAGCGGCTAGCGATGAGCTGAACCCATACGAGTCACAGCGGTTAGCGACGAGCTGAACCCAAGGAAGGCACAGCGGCTAATATGGAAATAATATGTTGGCTTTTCAAAGATGTTTTCAAAAGAATGTAAACTGACTCTGTATGCATGAAATATACATAGGTAAAAAGTAGCAAGATCACATCACAACAAACATTTTCTCACTTAATAAACAGTGATCGTTTCAGACAAATATAGCTCTTTGTTCACAATTACCAGTATGCTGATATACTGACCCACTATCAGTCTGCATGCAGGTGCACTATGTATCGAAAAGGATAGTCCGAAGCGATAGCCCGAGCCTCATCCTTAGGAGCCAGAAATTAGAAGAGATGCCAATGAATGACATCTGTTGCAAGAATTGGTTTTGTATATAAAGGGATGTAATGTATGGGAACGGGATCATTGTAAATCTGTAAAGTTTTGAGAGAATGTAACATTGTATCAGAGAGAATCGAGAGCTTGTAATCTGTTCAAATGAAATCAATAAAGAGAATTGTTCTTGTTACCATTGCGTTCAATGCATGTATTCTGAAATATATCCGTTGCTGCTTCAATTATCTGTGATACATTCTGCTGTGTATTGTCAAACTTGTCTATCTTGTCTTGCTTCAGGTCTTGGCCTTGTGCAAGCACAACTTAGGCTTGCACGGCATCACGCCTTAGCGAGGACGATCGGTCTCAAAGAGTCCGAAGAGAGGATGAAAGGACTCTGCGGGATCGGGACGTGACAGAATGGTATCAGAGAAACACGATCCTCTAGCCAATTTTGATTCAATGGAATTCGTACATGTTCTTCTGATCTAAATTTTTCTTGCCTGCTTGATATCATCAATGAGATGAACGTTCCATACAATAAGTCCATAAATATTTTTATGACGTCGATATATGTTTTATCGATTTGATTGATTAAGATTGAAATGCTTGATTGAACAAGAGTTTTGATTTGATCTGAATTGTGATTTCATGGATTGATGATGGCAAAGGATGAGAACTATCGCTGCTATGGATATCGTAAGTTTCTCCTTAAGTTTCGAGGACGAAACTTCTTTTCGGTGGGTAATTATGTAGTATCCCGCTCCGCGAAGGCACTAGATAAACAGAAAGATCGGATTGCTGGCTCTAGAACAGAAGACGATTGATCTGGGTGAGTAGACAAAGTCTTATTTTATGATTCACTTGCGCCTAATAAGAATCTGAGCTTTTGAATGAATATTGTTGCTAATAACAAGATGTTAGACTTTGAGTATTCTTATAAGAGAATCCCCACATTGTCTGCTAAGAAAGAGAACGGTTTCCTGCTTGAGAAGAAGATGGAATTGTTTATGAGTTGCTCGATTGATGCATGATGATTTCATTTGATATTAAATTTGTATTGGGGTATCCACATAGCGACGAGCTGAACCCTTGCGAGTCACAGTGGCTAGCGACGAGCTGAACCCATGTGAGTCACAGCGGTTAGCGACGAGCTAAACCCAAGAGAGTCACAGCGACTAGCGACGAGCTGAACCCATACGAGTCACAGCGGTTAGCGACGAGCTGAACCCAAGGGAGGCACAGCGGCTAATATAGAAATGATATGTTGGCTTTTCAAAGATGTTTTCAAAAGAATGTAAACTGACTCTGTATGCATGAAATGTTCATAGGTAAAAAGTAGCAAGATCAGATCACAAAAAATATTTTTTTACTAAATGAACAGTGATCGTTTCAGACAAATGTTAAGTTCTAACCATTGCAGGCTAGGCAAAAAGGGACAGAGATGAGCACGATCACTATGTTTATGTTTTATATTATGTCTAACTGTATCTGCTACAGGAACACGATATGGACACAATCATATTAAGTTGCTATGTCGAGTTTTGCCATGAAACTGATCCTAAGGCTAAATAGAAAGATCACCAATATAATGTTGCATGTCTCACTAATTATACTTAGTGTTTGGTTTGGGTGCGAGTGGATCTTGATCAGTGTAGCAAGGACGAAAGCACTAATCCCCCACTAGTTTGCTTGCAGGTTCAGGTTATGATCGGCTCGAGGCGGGGCTTGGCTTGGACGCGCCGAGGCATGGAGTCCTTAGAATTTCAAGAGAAGCTACCGCATAGGCGTTCGAACTTGCAATATGGAGATGTTCGACCGAAGACTACTTGTTGGCTATAAGAGGCATAATGTATGGAACAATGTAATCCTTTGTGAGCTAGAGAGATCATGAGCGTTGTAGCCAATTAGCATGTTAAGTTGGGCTATTCAGAGCCTTTGTAACCTTCAGTTCATTATGAATAAAATAGATTCTTATTGTATACTCTGTTTCCTTCGGCTGCTTATGTTATCAATTTGAGATAAACACTATGTGAACCTGTTATCTTGCCTTGCACGAGCGTAAATTCCAGGCTCGTGCGGCATCACGCCCCAATGAGGACGATGATTCGGATGAAATCTAGCAAGGACGAGCGATTTCTCGAATCGGGGCGTGACAAGTTGGTATTAGAGCGGTTCCGTCCTCTGGACCGTAAACGAATCTCTTTGAACCTCTGTTGCTTCGTTGTCGAATTCAGTTGACTCTAAGTTATTTCTGCAATCGTATGGTTCTCGGATCTGCTCGACGCTACATTGGATGTTCCATACAATAAGTCTATATTAAAGTGCGTACGTCTACCACAAGTATGTCGTGATTATCACGCTATCTCCGAGTGCCATCGGAGAATATTGGTTGCACGAAGTACAACGAGTTATGGAATGTTGGTCGCACGAAGTGCAACGAATACAGTAATGTTGGTTGCATTAAGTGCAATGATATACATATTGTTGATCGCACGAAGTGCGAAGAGTTATGTGTTGTTGGTCGCACAAAGTACGAAGAGATACGTGTTGTTGGTTGTACGAAGTACAATAAGTCAATATATGAGCGATGCGTGTTATGTGGCTACGCGAATGGTTATGTGTTATTGGTTGCACGGAGTACAGCAAGTCGTGAATCGTTCATTGTATCGGTGCAACGAGTCGACATGGTATGATACATGTTATATGGCTATGCGGATGGATAGCGATATTTTAAACGAGATTGAGCAATGACCTTAAGCATCGAGAATAAGTCATTACACTAGCTGCAACGAGTGAGATTGGAAGATCGCGGATGCGATTTGAACGAGTCGAGTTGGTCGCTAAGTCGAGTTTGAGTAGGCGAACATGTATGTTGGCCGATTATCACGTTGAGCTTGGAATAAGCAAATGTTGCATATGTGATCGATATGATCGCTAAGGCATGGTTAAATTTGAATGAATGTCGAACTTGAGCGAACGATAGGGCATGTTGGTCCAGTTGTTATGCCAACTCGAGTAAGAAGAATGCTAGGGCTAGGATCGGAAGGATCACCACGGGATAGTTAAGTTGAAATAGATGTCAGACCTATGCAGAGTATAATATCGAGTAATGACTCGATTTCGAGTGGTATATGCAATACCAATTATGTGATCAGTATAGCGATGTATTGTATTAATAATGATAGGCTCGTTTTCTGAGTGGTATATGCAATACCACTCAACGATAGCTATGTTAAGACGTTGGTGACTTACAATAGATTGTGTCGGTTATGATAGGTTTGTCCTTAATGGACGGAGTAGTACCGAGACTCAAGCGGGAATGACTTGATAGAAGTCGATGCTAGTACGCTTTGATGAATTAAGTTGAATGATTATGTGCGAAGTTGTACCAAGGGATGATACGTCGGATGAGGATTCGTTAAGTATAAGTCGAACGATAGGTTGAGCATAGCGAGGGAATGTTACGGTAAGGAAATAGTCAACCCGGTCGAATTTACGTCGAGTTAGTACGAAGACTTGTTCGAAACGAGTTGAGTAGGTATGAAGGATCGTGCGAACGAATTTGAGTTAGCGCGATGAGTCAGTAGCACGATTGGAAGTGCGAGTTAGGGATATGAGAATGGATATGTTAATTGGAAATTGTGTCATGAGGATGGTAGTTAGTTACAGCGGAATGGATCTTGACAGGTGCAAGACTTGATTCGCATTCGAGTTCGGATAATGGTAGTGATTTCAACAAATTGGAGCTTATGAGAGACGAAGATGTTCAAGTTATGCATATCGACGATGGTATTGAGGCGTATCAAAGACGATATGTAATAACTTGGGGATACTCTGATCGAATAAACAAAAAAATTATGTTGAGCATTGTTGTTGGATGAATAAGATGCAAGTTAAGTTATGACAATTGGGATGATAACGGTAGGTGTGCTTCGGAAAATCTAAGAGTGGATGGATGTTACTTGGAGGAAAATGAAAGTGCTTGATTGTTTCGAGGATAACCACAATGTTGACATTCTTGTCTTATGCGAGTGCAACTCCAGCATCGCACATGCGTCACGTCAAGTTAGGGCGATCATTCCGAGTGAGCGCTGGTATGGTGATTCATACAGCGGGGATGATCAAACTTACAAGGCATGGCAAATTGGATTTGACTTGTGGTTTGATGTGAAAGTTATTCGAGGATGGTTTCGATGAGTATGTATGTGTCGAACTATGATTACGAATAGGTAAACACGGACCTGAGGCAAGTAGATGTCATACGACTAGCAAATATAGTTGACGGTAATACATGAGTGGTTCGAGTAGTAACGGCATGCAATGTGCATAAGTGATTCGAGTAGTTAACGACGCATCAGTTGCGTGGGGGTAGATAAATCATGGATTGGTAAATTATGTCAGATTAGATGAAGTCTCATAAGAATGGTTGGGAATTGATTTGGCTCCGCAATAGGATATAGCATGGTTCGTAGTAACTGTCCCTCGTTGATGGCCTTCAATTATCGAGCGTAGTTTCGGGGCAGATGACCTAGAAGACTTGACCGCCAAATCAAGTAAATATTGAAGTCCCATAGGATGACCCAATGAAGTCGCATAAGAAATTTTGTTGAGGATGAATAATGATGTAGTGCATGTTGAGGATAAGTCTAAGCGATTAAGTATCATGTTTCGAAAATTAGTGAGTAGCCTTCGACTAGATCACTATGGTTAGAAAATTTATGATAGATCGAATGGGTACATAGATAGACTTGGTTGGGCGATGATCGAATGGATGTCGAGGAACGTACTTAGCATAGTGATGTGGTAAGGCGATTAAGAGTTCTATAACGACGAGAGTAATGAATAGTAGGATGATCCTAAGAGTTGTGTCATAGATCGGTTTAAGTAACGGTTAGGTTATGTATGTCTGGACGCACGATCTATGTTACAAAATGAACCAGTTGGGATTGAATCAAAGATTGAGTAAATGATTCGCACTCGGTCGAGAGTCAGAGATAAGCGTATCGTAAGAGACCTTGGGTCGAAAAGATTGTTGCCTTTGAGCATCGTAGACTCATGTTGACCTCTTGTTTCGGGAGAGATTAAGCATGATGTATGGATAAGTTACGTAGCGGGGGTAGCCCCAGACGTGATACGTAGATAGTTCGAGAACACGGATTATATTAGGATAGTTGCATACGAGAATTAGTACAAATGGTAGCCAAAAGAATTTGGACATATTGGACTTAGTCCATGTTGTTGAGGCCAAATGCTATGAGCGATTAGGCGAAAGACTTGAGTTATGTGAGAGATAGAAAATGGTTGGGCGAATAGGCATTACAGAGAATTGTTGCGATCGGATGCGCAATGACTTAATACAATACGAGCATTAGATGACCAGCGAGAAACTTATGGGATCGAAGTTACGGTTTTGAATCAAGATAAGTACAGAGATGTTTGGAAGAAGATCACGTGCTATGGAATAAACATACGAGAGGCATTTGGAAAATAGGCACTAAGAATTGACCGAGTCGAGTACGGACAGATTGGTGTTCGAGGATCTAAGTTGAGCTTGTTGACCTTGTCCCGATATCCTACAACTAAGCTTGGCTAAAATGCATATATTGGTGGGACGCCTAAAATATGTGTATAATCCAAACTAAGTTGTATGATTCCAACAATAGTAACACGAGATCGTGAAACGATCTAGAGAGACACTTGGATTAAGTATTGGTTTCGGTTCGAGGACGAACCTTATTTTGTCTGGTATATTACGTAATGCCCCGCTCCGCACGGTGCATTATGAAGAGTCGTTGACTCGAAGAGTTGCGTTGACACGATGAAGTATCGATGTGAATCGATGCAAGAGTTACGTTGGCCAAAGGTAAGCCTTGAGTCGATTGGAATCTATGAATCGAATCGATGCAAAGGATAAGTCCCATTTGAGCAAGTGTTGATTTTAGTCGATCTGATGTACAGGCTGTACTTTTACGCTGGACGATAAGAGGTCGACATTTTATCTTATTCAGTGAAGTGTCCGTGAAACCAAATCATGGCCTTGCAACAGATTGTGGCATGGGCACGGTAGGCCAAATCAACTGAGAAGTTCAAACGAATGGCTAAGTCCGAGAGTTAGCTATGCGACCAAGTTATAGCAGCGAGCCGCTTTAGCTCGGCGAAATGATAAGGCATATCGGCTTAAGGTAGGCGGGTTCTTGACTCTCTCTCCCTATTCCTTCACGTCTAATAAAATATATTATTGTATGCATAAGTTACCATTATGTTAGCGAGCGTGGCTCGGGCTATTAAAGGTATTATTATGTGTCGAACACAAAGGTAGAACATTGAACATTGAACAATTGAAGCGACGTGCATCAAGTGTACGGGTCGCGGTAGGAAGATGATGGTAGAACATTGAAAGATAATATTGAGATGTGCATCACGTGCATGACTCCGAGAACATTGAACACTAGGCCTAGAACATTGATTATGATGCTGAGCGTGCCCTCGTTCACGGAAGCTAAGAAATGACTAAGTAACTACGGAATTAGGCTATGTGAATCACTTATGAATGGAACGTATTGAATATAAGTACGAAAAGTCTAAGCCGTTGGGCATCGTGTATCAATACGGATGTGTTGGGGCATAACGCCGACAAAACACGAGATAGAGATGAGGGAATATGTTTATGGAATACGAGATGTATGGAAATGTATAACTTGTATGCTATGGCGCATATTGCATGGTCAATGGACTCGGACGGCCCGTGCACGGGGGCGGCTTCCCTCATACGGTTACGACCGGGGCACCGGGACCGTTCGGCCTAGGAGGGAATTATGCATGGTATTATGGTGCACATCATTCGAACATAATACAACCGTCCAGTGTTGTGATAATCTATGATATCAGTAAGTTTGGGATCCTTCGGATACTGGGCTAGCAACCCTTATCGAAGCGATCACAGGCTTACACATAAGAGATTCCAAGTCCATTATGGTGAGAAACACCGTGAACTTCATATAGATAGGGCCGGTGGGCTGAGATTAGAGTTGGGTGCAGGAGCAGGGCCTGCCACCCTTATGTACTGTAGAAGCATGGAAAAAGAACATGATTGCCCATGCGGCTCAGAACAGGAAAACTCGTGCAGTTCAAAAATAGACGAGCTTCATGCGGCTCAAGAGCATCATGCGGTTCAAAAGTCACCAACTTGGACATGCGGCTCAAGCAACACCACGTGGCCTTCTGCGGTTCGCTTCTACAATTGGCCATTAAGCAAAGGCCCTATTTAATGCTCTGACATAAAGAAGAACTGACGGCTCTGACATAAATCTGTAATAATGACTTTGTCATAATAGTAGACTCCTAGGGAAACGAAGGAAATCTTTGACACGATCCATCAAACCATAAAATCCTTCATGCGGCCTTGACACGTAGACAGTCGCATGCGGCTCAGGCAAAGGCCACCCCATGCGGCTCAGGCAGAGGCCACCCCATGCGGCTCAGAGAGAGGCCACCCCATGTGGCTCAGGCAGAGGCCATCCCATGCGGCTCAGAGAGAGGCCACCTCTTGCGGCTCAGGCAGAGTCTACCCTATGCGGCTCACGAAGACTATCTTTATGCAGCTTACTGAGAAGCCACACATCATGCGGTCGCCTACGCTCATGCGGCTCAGATCATTTCCATACGTAGCCAGTCCCATGTGGCTCAGTAGAGAACAATCCTCATGCGACTCGCGGTTAAGACACGTGGCAGAAGCTTAGTTTTTCCCGCGTCCCTACAGCTAGCAGCATAATAATAATGGGACACGTGGCATCAAATCTATCAAGATTCATCAACAAATCCTAACAACCAGGTTTAGTGTCATCCTCATAATTACTGGGATCAAATCAGATCAGTTGCAATCATGCAAATTGAACATGTGGCGGGAGATCCGAGCTTGGCATAACTGTCACGACCCACACCCTAAAGTTAGGGCACGAGAACGTAGCAACGCCCAGCCTACGCTGCAGTATCGACGGTAGAACGCTGTCCTAGGTCTCAATGCATCTAACAGTATAAGACTAAACAGTTTATACTCCCCGAATGGGGGTGACATAGCAGAATGTAAACTCAATCACATCTAAGGTGGAGCATAAAAGAAGATAGATAAAACATGAAATCGAAAAGAGATACAACAGATAGAAGTCTAAGTGTCTAAGATACAAAAACCCAAAAATACATCTCAAAACTCAAATACAGTAATCCACAAAGTAAATACAACTCCAGACAAATGAAATAACTATCTAAACAACCTCTAAGGTGTCTCCTCTAGGCTAGCAAGCAACCTCCAAGCTATCTGTAAAATTTATCAACAGGTCCAGTCAGGACAAGAACGAGCACATGTCATCTAGAAAACCCAAGTAAATGACAGAGAACTATAAAGCAGTTATAGGCAGTTGTATTGATGAAAATGGCAGTTTATATTCAGGTGATGGTAAGAAAGACAGATAAGGTGCAAGGAAAGTAAATAACTAAACAAGAGAAGAATCATAGCAATAAAGTCTGTAAAAATAGAACTAGCTGAACCAGGGTAATATGATATAAAGTCCAGACAACAATGTAGACCAGTGTAACTCCAATGTAAGTCCAGTACAAGATGAATCTAATACAAGATGAATCCAGTAAGGGACGATTCCAGTTATAGTGATCAATGATTCCAGGGTGAGTCCAGCCTATACTCTAACAGTGTATTTTAAAATATCAAGATCGACATGTAAACGGCTGTGGGTAATCCGGCACACCTCTCACTGATCAGACGAGAGATGGCTATTATTCCAGTAGATTCTAGTAGGGGTGATTCCAGTAATGGGGTATGTCTACATGTCTTACTCTAGTATTTCCCCTCCCAGCAAGTGAATCCAGAATTCCGACACAATGATTCAAGATGAGTCCAGCCAAAATATAATGATACCAGTAAATGATTCCAGTAAATGATTCCAGCCGGTGATTCCAGTAATAGAAGCCGAAAATGATAATACCAGTAATAGAGGCCAGAAAATAAATGTGTGTCGTATACATAAATCTAGTAATATCCACACGTATTGTAACAGAGAATCACATACAACTAACTAGAACAGAAATACAGTAATTGACAAATAAATGAGAGAATAATCAGAGAATGTACTCGCCTGATAACCTGAACAGCTGATAAGTATAGGGGGTCCAACTGAAGCCACAGAGTCCTATTTAAAGCAACACAGGTTACAAGGTGTCTGGCTCCTAATTAGAACAGCACAAGTCACAACATGTCCAGAAGGATAATATAAAGTACTACAATGCATTCTACATGAATCTAGGTCAAACTAGGCCAAAGTCAACCCTTGGTCAACTCTGGTCAACTGCACTAGTCAAACTAGGTCAAACTAGGTCATGTCCTAACCCAGTAAGTCTTACTAGGCCTAACCAAGACTATCCTAGCAAGCACACATCAATACAAGGCTATACAAGCCAACATACACCCAACTCTATATAGCATGCAATTATTCAATACTCAAATAGGCAAGAATTCACATTGGATATACACTAGGTAATCTATTACTTTAAGCTATATATGTCTACACATATATACACATGCATATATTGGTATTCAACATTAGGTCTATAATTATGGCATTTCAAATGGTTATATAAACTTATATATTACAACATAATATGCTAACATATATATAATATACATACATAGCTAAGTTAACTATATTCATAAATACTTATTTAAGAGGCTATGTGTGTGTATGTGAACATGGCAAAGAGGCAAGTGAGGGTTAAATGGGCATACATAGTGTATACATATCAAAGAGTGTCAAAGTATAAGTAAATAATGTGTCAAGTGTGATAGTATCAACATAGTGTAAGGGGGTACATGAGGTAATATAGGATTTGTGTTAACATAGAATATTACATCTCATTAACTTGTATATTACATACATTACATCTATTATTATATTACATTCATGCTTGCATTCATTTATTATTCAATTATTCTCTTGTACCACTATATGCACCATACATTACATACTATGGAACCTACATATTCATTACAAGCCATACTTATACATGCTTACATTTGATATGATACTTACACCTCATACATCATTTATTTAACCATTTACTCATGCTTGTATTCTCTATTTAATTACATAATGTATATACATTAACATGGGTTAAAATCAAATAGAATATTATATTACACACAAGGGTGCACAAAATGCATATGCCGAATAGTAACTCCTACTAATAATCAATACTGTACCATCTCAGCATGAAGTAAAATTTAGGATTAAAGTATGTTATAGATCTATGTGTTAGATTTCCGAAACTTTAAACGGATCGCGTTTTCGTTTTCGGAAACTTCCGGAATCGCGAAAACACCGAGAACGCGTTTGTCTTTCGTACAGCTGTCACTCAAATAATTCTCCAGAAAGTTACAGAAAGAATTAGGCCTATTAATACATTTTTTTGGAAATCTAACTTCAATACGCTTCTTTTAAAAAAAATGGGAGATTAAACCGAGCTTTGAGCTAGAAGTTATGATATTTCTAAGTTAGGGCTGAAATTAAAAACGTGGATAAAAATCATGACGGATTTAGGTAGTTTGAGACAAAAGAACACAAGTATATAACATAATATATCAAGAACTCACTCTCTACACTAATATGTATATATGAGACACTATAGAACACAACTCCAATACAAAAATATGAGATTAAACATGTAATAATTCATTCATACATAACAACAACACATAGTGTGTCCAAATTTGGGATTTTCCCACATGGACACAACCACAACACAAAGGACACTCCTATGACCTCTAAATGGACACGAAATGGACACAAATGGAGATACAACTATGGAGTCAATCCTATGGGTTCAAAATAGACCTATATGCATGAGGAAATGAAAAGGAGAAGGGATTTATACCTCCCGGTAGATCGAATCGAAGAAAAGCCTTCCCGGGGCGACACCGACACGTAGAGATTCCAAAGGACACGAACGAGCTCCGAATCCTTCCAAACTTGGGTAGCTTCCTCCTTGGCTAGAATGGAGAAGGAAAGAAGAAGATTTGGTGGTGAAATGGAATGGTTTGGTGAAGAAATTGCTAGGGATTGCTCTCTAGGAATTTGGGGAAGAACAAGAGAGAGAGTGTGGATGAGAATAATGAAATGAACTTGAGCCTATCCTCTCCCAAAGTAGCTGGCCATATGGGGCTATTTGTCCTATTATGGTAAGGTCCAAAATGCCCCCACTAACCTATTATATGAGTATTAGGAAAGGGCTAATTGGTTGGGGCTAAATTAGTCATTCTAAAGTCTCTAATCACACTAACCTTATCCATAATAATTATTCTAACCTCTAACTAAAATATTTCTATCATGTGGACTAAAATTAATATCATGTGGGCCATGCCTAACTAGTGTGTGGGTCCCACTAGAGTCAAACTACCCCCGGGTCCCCGTTTCAAGTCGGATTGAGTTGAAATTCGAACCCGACTCAAATAACCCCAAAATAATATCATAAATAATAAAATAATATCAAAATAATTCAAAGAGGTCAAATACAAAAATATCCTTAGGCCAAAAATGATATTAAAATATCATAATCACATGGTTAGGCTCTAGGTCAAACAGTCTCTAGGGTTTCACTAGCAAAACGTCAAAACCACAAGTCATTGATTTAAATAATTTTAAAATAATTTAAAATCACCAAAAATTATATCATGAATTAAATATTATTATTAAAATAATTATAAATACAAAATTTCAAAATTACCCTCATTTGGGAAACTGGGTGCTACAATAACAAATCATAAAGATTTATGGCAATCATCATTAATTGCCCACGGAGATTTGATGCAATCCACATTAATTGCCTAGATTCTCTACAATCAGAATTAATAGCCCAGATTAATTAATCTCTAACTGTCGACTTCTCAAGGAGACAATCATTGCAAACCCTAATGATCGCATCCCACTCCTATAAATAGCAAGGTGCCATTCCCTTGCGAAAGAGGACTTTTTTTGCTAGAGCACTAGAGCTCCTGGAGAGACTTGAAGAGAGAGTGCAGAAAGACAAAGGCACACACAGAGGACATCCTGAGAGCATTTCTTCTCCGGAGCCAAGGCTACATCCGATCGTCCAAGGAGTAAGGCAGAGCTGTCATCGCTTTCCCGAGCCTCTACCGTCACCCCCCAGAATCTAAAATAAATAATTGTACTTAGATTGCAGTACCTAGTTTTTCGTCCCTAGGCTTTCTTTGTATAAACGAGTTTGTATTGTGAAGTAAAAGTCCAGTCCTCCGATATAATTGTTCTGTTCTTTTATAATTCATGGCAAACACGATGGCGACTCTGCTGGGAAGAAACTTCTCCATGGCTGAGAAGTTGGTGACGCAATCGGATACAGCCAAACTTAGCTCCACACAACAGAAGATGGTCGACCGCTTCAACCAACAGGCGTTTGAAGAAATGCTCTCCGACGGGAGCGCTGGCCCGGTCCAGAAGCGAACCCGCACAAAGAAAGCTCGCAGGGAGTGGAGGCCAAAATCATTTGCTCCTCCCCAAGCTCTGGACGAAGTACTCTCTGCTGTCCAAGACGGCGAAGGCAACTCTCTTGCGGCCCCACTTCAAGCCATAGAAGACTCTGCTGTTCCCAAGTCCGGCAGAGAAAAGCACTACGATGCTGGACTTACAGGGGTAAAGAGTGATTCTATGTACTCCAGGAAGAAGCCGAACAAAGGCACTAGCCGCAGGCTGAACACTCATATGGTCAAGATTGCCAGCCGCATGCATGATGTTCATGCGGCCGAAACTGCCAGCCGCATGAAGAATACTTATGCGGTCGAGACTTCCAGCCGCATGAAGAAAGCCCATGCGGCTACGATTGCCAGCCGCATGAAGACTGTTGATTCCAGCCGCATGCTTCCCACTCCATGCGGCTCAGGCTCAGTCTTCGATCGCCTCTCCTATGGTTCTGATCTCTCTTGCTCCCGAGAAAATATGTCTGACTCTCTGCAGCACCGCTTAGACTCTTCCTACTATGTGCCCTCATGCACTAGAGTGAAGAAGTCTAGGGCAGCACGAGCTTGGCAAGCTCAGTCTGCTGTCCCAACCTCTGACCATCCGAGCGTTCCACATACCGTTATGCGGGCCTCTGATGGGAAGTTGTACAGAACCACTCGAGTCCAGCCCCCGGCGGCATACAGACAGAGTAGTTCCAAAAAGTCTCCCAAAACCCATGGAGCAAACATGGTCATTCCAGACCCATCTGACTTGCGTGAGGTTATCCTCCACAAACGCAAGGAAAGAGAAGAGGCCTCGGTGTGCAAAGAGTCCTCCCACGGACGTCGCTGTACCCAAGTCATCGTCAACTGCTGTTGCAACAGCGCGACGGTACGAGAAGACCGGCAGTCTGTCTTCTAAAGATTACAACAGCCGAGCTCAGGGGATGAGGCGCCTCTCGTCGTCTCTTGCAACTCCACTCAGAAAATCCCCGCCGATGGGAGAGGGAAGAAGATAAACGTTTCCAGCCCGAAGATTTCAACCACTATGACTAAACAACTATCGTCTAAACGGTTTTCCACCACCGAAGTTTTCCAAGGTACCCGTTCGAAGACAAAATTTGCTACAGTAGGAGATTCAACATCCACATCACTGGGGGTCGCTGGAACTGGGGGGAGCACTCCTCCAAACATCGACGACAATCCAATGTTCCAAGAAGACGAGGCCGGGGAAACAACTCTTCCATCAGATACAGCAGGTGCCGACGTCCCCAAGGACGCCCACGACTCTCAAAATGAAGCAAGCTCTGAAGCTGGGGGTACTATTCTTTCTGAGTTCGAACCAAAGGAGAACATTCCTACATACCCTGATAATTTTTCGGTACATGAGTATGATTCGGAGGGTACGTCGTCCACCGTCCCTTCCACTTCTACTCTTGTGAGGACGGTATTCGACCTGATGCGAGCGTACAATTTAAAAATGAATCCTACCAAGTCCTTATTGGGTGTATCTAGCGGGAAATTCTTGGGTTTCATCATCACGTCCCAGGGTATCTACGTAGACCCTGAGAAGACGAAGGCAATCATGGAAATGGGTCCCCCAAGAAATCTTCGAGAACTCCGAGGCCTTCAAGGTAGGCTAGCTTACATCAGGAGGTTCATTTCCAACCTCTTCGGGCGATGTCAACCATTCACTCATCTCATGAAGAAGGGTGTCTCATTCGTATGGGATGAAGAATGCCAGCGTGCCTTCGACAGCATCAAAGAATATTTGTCAAACCCTCTAGTCCTGGTAGCCCCAGTTGCTTGAAAACCATTCATGTTCTATGTACGAGCAATGGAGCACTCCCTCGGCGCTCTACTAGCATAAAACAACGATGTAGGCCATGAGCAAGCTATATATTACCTCAGCCGTATGATGATTGGGTCGGAGCACCGATATACTACTGTAGAGAAGGAATGTCTCACCCTGGTGTTCGCCATTCAAAAGACGCGACACTATGTCACGGGACAGACCATACATGTGATATCACGAGTCAACCCCCTCAGGGTCCTTATGACTAAATCAGGGGCACTCAGCTCTCGCCTCGCTACATGGGCAATATTACTGTCCCCCTACCATATGATCTTCGTCCCGCAAAAGGCTGTTAAAGGTCAGGCTCTGGCAGACTTTTTAGCAGCCCACCCAAGCCCGGAGTCGGCCAGAATATACGAAGACATCCCAGATGAGGTCGCCGACTCGCAAGCGACCTCTCACGATGATATATGGCGAATGTTCTTCGACGGTGCTTCGAGGAACGGACCCAAGTGCAACATCGGCGTCGGAGTCGGGGTGGTGCTGATTTCTCCTTCCGGACTGGTGATCAATCGTGCTTACTCCTTCATGGAACCTTGCTCTAACAATGTGGCCGAGTACAACGCTTTAGTCATTGGCCTCCAACTTGCAAGAGAGCTGGGGGTAGAATATCTTGAAGCATACAGCGATTCACAGTTAATCGTCAATCAGATCCGGGGTTCATACGTGGTTCGCCTTGAAGACATGATCCCCTATCACCAAATAGAGATCAACATCATCTCGTCGTTCGAAGGGTTATTTATCGAACACGTTCCCAGACTCCAAAATATCGAAGCCGATGCCTTAGCTGGCCTTGCCGCTTCTCTAGCGATTCCGAACTATGTTCGTCAATCGGTGGATGTGGTAGGCCATGAACTGGTCTGTCCCAAGAATAATGTTCAATTCGTGGCGAGTTATTCCGCTCAGACGATCGACGAAGTCCCAGACTGGAGACAACCATTCATAGACTTCGTAGTCTACAACAACCTGCCTGAGAACCCAAAGGAAGCCACCTCTATCAGAAGGCGTTCTCTCAGATTCTTCTACGATACAGAGACAAAAATACTTTATCGCCGATCCTACGATGGATTATTGCTTCGATGTCTGTCAAACGCAGAAGCCAAAGAAGCCGTACGCGAAGCTCATGATGGTGTCTGTGGGGCCCATCAGCCTGACCCAAAATTACAAGATCGTCTTTGCCGAATGGGCTACTACTGGCCCATGATGGTAGCAGATGCAATAGACTATGCAAGAAAGTACAAAGCCTGCCAAGTTCACACAGACTTTATCCACCAACCATCCGAATTTCTACATCCGACGGTGGCGTCCTGGCCATTTGAAGCATAGGGAATGGATATCATCAGTCCGATTACTCCACCTTCCTCCCGAGGACATCGCTTCATACTCGCAATTACGAATTACTTCGCCAACTGGGCGAAAGCTGTTCCACTTGCAGAAGTAAAGACTTCAAACATGATCAGCTTCCTCAAGCATCACGTCATCTATCGCTTTGGACTGCCCCAAAAGATCATCCACGATAATGGTCCGCAGTTCGCAAGCCACGCCTTCTATCGATTCTGCGACAAGCATCGAATTCAGAATATTGCTTCGACACCCTACAATCCGGTAGCGAATGGGTTGGCAGAAGCATTCTACAAAACAATCATCAAAATTTTCAAGAAGTTTGTGTCATCCAACAAACGCGACTGGAATGAGAAGCTTGTGTCACGACCCGCACCCTAGAGTTAGGGCACAAGACGTGGGTACGTCCAGCCTACGCCGCAGTGTCGGCAATAGAACGCTGTCCTAGGTCACAACAACTAGCAATATAAGCTTAAACAGTTTATACTCCCCGAATGGGGGTGACATGATAAAAGTAGACTCAATCACAACTAAGGAAGAAGAAGCACGATATGATATAAAATTCAAGGAAAAACAGATGATAACATAGCTGATAGATAGATAAATGAAACTGCTGAAATGAAAGGAAATCCCAAGAACATCAGAAAGTCTAAGTGTCTAAGATAATACAAATCCCAGATCCCAAGTATCAATAAGTACAATCATCCATGAAATACTGAAATGAAAGCATCCTAGTCTAAGGGTGTGTCATCCACAGCTAGTGGGGCCTGCTGATGGTCCAGGTCCAACATCTCATCTAAGGTGGCACCGTAATAGGTATCCACACCAGCCTCCTCCTCGTCCTCTGTAATATTTTCAATAGATCCAGTCAGGATAGGAGCGAGCACAATACATCTCAACAGATCATAGTAGGTTAGAAAATATAGACATGCAGTAGAGTAAGATATAGGAACTGAAAGAAACATGGAATATAAAACAGAGAAAACTGTAATGGAAATAGATATACTGTAATAGAGAGCTAACTGTGGCTAGTGAGTCAGAGTACAATATAAACATGTGAATGGCATAGAAGATTCTGGGAACTATACTATGGAGTGATTCTGGGAACTACACTACTTGGTTATTATTCACATGTTTACTTCTACTCTCCCGTACCCCCAATCAATACACAAGGATCCAGCCAGGTTATGTTATGATTCTATGTGAAGGCCCACAAGGGGTGATACATGGATAGCCCATAAATGGGTGATTCTGGGAATGCCCACAATGGGGTGATTCTGGGAATGCCCATAAAAGGGTGATTCTGGGAAGACTCTGTGATCATGAGAGTACATGTCATAAGTGATCGAAGAATCGTGAAGCATAGTGATACACCATGTAAGTGAAACACACAGAACATGTAGTATACGATGATCCCAGAGGGGATAACATCTTAAGAATGGATCTATATAGTACTAATCCGTGTTACCGACGTGACCATATCAAGTAATCTAAAGCAGAAAAATAATTCTAACAAGATATAAAATGATCATAGAATGTACTCGCCTGGTATCTGAGTGTCCAACTGAAAAGTACTGTCCGAGGAGTGGTGTCTGGCTCCTATTCATAACAGCACAAGTCACAACAAGTCCAAAATGATAAAATGAAGCTCTACCATGCATTCTACATGAATCTAGGTCAAACTAGGCCAAAGTCAACTCTGGTCAACCCTAGAAGTCAAACTAGGTCAACTATGGTCAAACTAGGTCAAACAAGTCCACACTAGGTCAAACTAGTCTAGCAAGTCTATTCTAGGTCTAGTAAGCTATACAAGCCCAATCTAGGCCTGTTAGTCAAACAGACTCACATACAGGCCATATGCTATAGCATGCCTATAGGCCATCACTAACACATTCACCAGTCCAATCTAAGTCTAAAACCTAACACTCTTGATATATACATTGTAATCTAGCCATAACCCACATATATATGTAATACCTATATATAGTGCACACACACAAGCCACATATATACATGAGACATACATAATATATAACCTATAAACTCATTGGAAAATATCTACATTAGATATCTATATGATACACAAACTATATTATATAATACATATACACATATTAAAGTATACATTACATTATACATCTAATCCCTAGCCACATACCTATATGTATAGAGGGGAAATAACAATTAGAGTGGGTGTGTGAAATGGTGTCAATGTGTATGTGTGTGTGTGTGTGTGGTGATGAGTGAGTGAACTGTGAGTGTGGGTGCAACATGATTGTGTGTGTAAGAGTAGAGTGGTGTGTGATGTGAACACATGAAGGAATAGTGTGTATTAGCAGTGGTGTGGGCCTATGGAACCTGTGTGTATGAGGGTGTCACTGAAACATGGGGAAATCAGTGAGTGACAGGAAGAGAGAGGGTAGCAATGTGTGTGTGTGTACAGTGGTGTGAGTGACTGTGTGTGTTCAGTGTATAGGCAAAAGTGTGGGTTTTCAGTTGTGGTGTCAAAGAACAGTGAGTGATGAGTGAAATCTGGGAATAGGATCAGCAAGAAATGGAAACCAATCATAACAATTTCAGAAAACTGAATCCTTTTCACAGTCCACCCATTCAACCCCCATCTAGAATGCAATTTATCACCAAATCACACAAAATTCGACACACAACTAGATTACCTATAGGGGAACCCTAATTGGGACTAAAACCAAAATGTTAACAGCATTAATTAGGTCTAAATTGATGACAAAGTTCATGTATCAAAACTAGAATTCCACAGAAAAAAACATGTATCAGTAATTTGGGGGTAAATGTGTATTTGAGATTAAAATCAAACTAATATGTGAAACTATGGGTTGGTATTGAACATACAACTTTTGCTCGTGTCATATGATGTGTTTGTGTCCCAGTAAGAGGACACAAACGTGTCCAATCGATATAAAAATCCAAACTGTGCACTAAGACACTATGCAGTATGCACATGCTCGTGCACGTGTGCACGCATGTCGTGCACTTGACATGACACGAGTGGGGTCGTGTCCTCCTTTAGGGTAGTTCGCCTAGGGTCCAGCTAGGTCTGTGTCACCCTGAATCAGGTTCTAGCGTGTCGTGTCCTGACATCTAAAGCCGTGTCAGTGGCTCAAAATACACTGTGCGCAGAACAGTGTAAGACCAATGCACGATTGATTTCTCATCAACCAGTCCACAAAATCTTGTAAAACTTGGAGAGAGTGACGACAGACAGTGCCCAAATGTCCCCACGAAATTTTGTGTCAAGACACGCCGTGTCGTGTCCTGTGGATAGCCTGATAGGTAGGGGATTCCTGTAGCCGCGCACGCGTGTCCAAGTGCGTGTGCACGAGTGTCCTAACGACACGACACAAGCACAAAATCAACTCAGAGCTTCAGAAATGGATAAGCGACACAACAATGCAAATTTCCATTCAAATACAATTCGAAATTAACACAAAAAGTTTCACTGAGGCATTTTCACAAATACAAAGAGCAGGACACTGATACGTGTCCTGTTAGGACACGAAACGACACAAAAACCTGGGGATTCCTATTCCTATAGTTAGGTTAGGTCTAGGGCTCCCTATACATGCCATTAAACCAGAATTCTATGGTGGAAATAGAGAGTTACCTCTATGAATCAAAACTCTCAAAAAGCTTTAATGAGTGATGTTCTCCTTGATGGTGAAACTCCTCCAAATTGTTAGAAAACTGAGAACAAGCAATTCCAACAGCAAGAAAACAATAATTAGAACCTATTGCAACTTGTTTGGATTAAAAAGGCAGAAAAATGGATTTTCTAGGGATTTTTGAACATGGGGACTCACCTCTTTCTTCTCTTGTAATAAATTCCTAAGGAAGAGGCTAGTCCTAGATTTTAGGAGAGATTAAATAGTAGGAGAATCCCTAGGTTGGATGGACAAAATATTAGGGTTGCTAATTTGGGCTTTGGGCCAAGTCCCATAGGCTATGGCTAAGTTGTTTTATTAAATGGTTAGAACCATAAGTCATGACTTATGAAGTCTTAAGCCATATTAGCCTAAACAACTCCAAATCACTCCTAACAAGTTCCAATGACTTAAACCTCATTAAATTAGTCAAACCAAGGTTACTTAACCTAACTAAGTGGCCATAATCTAGATTAGTCACTAGGTTAGTCTTCTAGTCAACACAAGTCAAAATCAACTATAGGCCCAAAATCAATTATCCTAAAAATCACCAAAAATCATATTAATTCTAATAAATCATAATAATACATAATAATTCCAAAAATTCCCAAAATTTAAAAAAAAAGACCAAAATACCCCCAAGCTAGAAAAGTGGTAGCGATAAATCAACCCTCCTTAAAAGAATTTCGTCCTCGAAATTGAAAGGCGAAATACATCTGATGAGAAGGATAGGAAGCATACCTCACGGTCCAAAAAGATAAGGGTAACGCTCGTGCATCTCATCCTCCCGCTACCAGGTAGACTCTCCTGGAGAATGATGCCTCCATACGACCCGTACCAAGGGTATCACTTGGTTCCTCAGAACCTTCTCCCGTCGATCCAGAATCTCCACTGGCTGCTCTGGATAGCTGAGAGAAGGCCCAACCTCAATCTCTGAATGATCAAGCACATGGCTAGGGTCAGCCACGTACCGTCTCAACTGTGATACATAAAATATGTTGTGGACCCCTACTAGTACAGGCGGCAAGTCTAGCCTGTATGCAACGTCATCGACTCTCCCGCTGATAACGAAAGGGCCGATGAAGCACGGGCTAAGCTTCCTGCCTCCACCGAAACGTATCTTACCACGAGTCGGAGATATCCTCAAGAAAACCAGGTCTCCGACCTAATCACAAGCAAGGTCTCAATTAATTATAATAAGCAAACATGATTATTAAAACACAAACAATCAAACCTAAACTAATCCTACTCTAATCTGTACCTTAAACTCCAAGGGCCTCCGGTAGCTATCGGCCCAGTGCCGATGTCTGTCCTGCGCCACGCGAAGTTTGTCCCTGATGAGCTTCACCTTCTCCACCGCATCAACAACCATCTCTGGCCCCAGTAAAGCTCGCTCACCAACATCATCCCAGGAAGGGTGTACGGCACCTACGCCCGTACAGAGCCTCGAAAGGTGACATCTCAATGCTGGCCTGGTAACTATTGTTGTAAGCAAACTCCACTAAATGAAGATGATCCTCCCAGGAACCTTCAAAGTCTAGGACGCACGTCCGCAGCATATCCTCAAGGGTCTGAATAGTCCGCTCTGACTGTCCGTCCGTCTGGGGGTGGTATGCAGTACTAAACTTGAGCTGAGTGCCCAAGCTGGTCTGTAGACTCCTCCAAAAATGGGAAGTAAAATGGCTATCCCGATCTGAGACGATGCTGACCGGAACTCCGTAAATCCTGACTATCTGTCGCATATACAACTCCGCCAGCCTCTCTGTAGACGTACCCACCTTGAATGGCAAGAAGTGGGCTGATTTGGTCAACCTGTCAACGATGACCCAAATCGCGTCTTTCCCTCCTGGTGTGCGCGGCAATCCGGATACGAAGTCCATATTGATATGCTCCCATTTCCACTCGGGAATGGACAGCGACTGCAACAATCCACCGGGCCTCTGTCTCTCTGCCTTGACCTGCTGACAGACCAAACAACTAGCCACGAAGCGAGCCACCTCCCGCTTCATCCCTGACCACCAAACATGCTCCCTCAGATCTCGGTACATCTTGTTGGCACCCGGGTGTATGGAGTACTGAGATCTGTGGGCCTCCTGCATAACCTGCTCTCTGAGATCTCCACTGGGCACACATAACCTGGAACCGTGCCTCAAGGCACCATCCTCTGCAAGAGAAAACTCGCCCTCCAGCAATCCTGCTCGAACCTGCTCTCGGAGACACCACAGAGCAACGTCCTCAAACTGTGCCGACTTGATCCTCTCCACCAAATCTGACTGGATCTGCATCCCCCATAGCTGCATCTGCACTCCAGGCATGATCACCTCAATCCCAAGGCTCTCCAAGTCGGCAAGCAAATGCCAATCCATGGTCAAATACATGGTTGTCGGATACCTATTCAAGGCATCGGCAACCACATTGGCCTTCCCTGGATAATACTGCAGTGCAATATCGAAGTCCTTTACCAACTCCAACCATCTGCGATGCCTCATGTTCAACTCCTTCTGAGTGAACACATACTTTAAGCTCTTGTGATCTGTGAAGATCTCCACCCTCTCACCATACAGATAATGCTTCCATAGCTTCAGAGCAAATATCACTACTGCCAGCTCTAGGTCGTGGGTAGGGTAGTTCTTCTCATGGGGACGCAATTGCCTGAAAGCATAGGCAATCACCTTCTCGTGCTGCTGCAACACACAACCAAGCCCCTTTCCTGAAGCATCACTATAAATAGTGAAACCACCGGATCCTGAAGGCAATGTCAGAATCGGAGCTGTCGTAAGCCGCTTCTTCAACTCATCAAAAGCTGCCAGACACTCCTCTGACTAAACATACTCAGTATCCTTCCGGGTCAACCGAGTCAACGGCTCTGCAACCCGGGAGAAATCCTGCACAAATCTCCGATAGTACCCTGCCAGCCCCAGAAAACTCCTGATCTCTGCAACTGAAGTCGGCGCTGCCCATGCCTCAACTGCTACAATATTCTTGGGGTCAACTGAGATACCATCTCCAGTCACCACATGCCCCAAGAAGTCTACCCGGTCCAAGAAGAACTCACACTTAGAGAGCTTCCCGTAAAGCTACTACTTCCTAAGAGTCTCCAGCACGATCCTCAAATGCTCCTCGTGCTCCTCCTTAGTCTTGGAATATACCAAGATGTCGTCAATAAACACTACTACAAACTGATCCAGATACTGGTGGAACACCTTGTTCAAAAGGTTCATAAACACTGCTGGTACATTGGTTAGCCCAAACGGCATAACCAAAAACTCGAACTGCCCGTACCGTGTCCTGAAAGCGGTCTTGGGAATATCCTCCCCTTTCACCTTCACCTGGTGATATCCCGACCTCAGATCAATCTTGGAAATTACCCGAGCTCCGCTCAACTGGTCAAATAGATCGTCGATCCGCGGCAGTGGGTATCTGTTCTTGATCGTGAGGTTGTTGAGTGCCCTATAGTCAACACACCCGTACTGACCCATCCTTCTTCGGCACAAACAACACTGGTGCACCCCATGGCGACGAACTCAAGCGGATAAAGCCCTTGTCCTGCAGCTCATCCACTTGCTTCTTCAGCTCCACTAGCTCGATGTTGTTCACCCGATAGACATGCTGAGAGATGGGTTCCGCTCCTGGAACCAAGTCTATCGAGAACTCTATGTCTCTGTCTGGTGGAAATCCCGGCAACTCCTTAGGGAAAACATACATATACTCTGCTATCAAGGGGTGTAGAATCGTCTGCTCCTCAACCGAGACTCCACAGAAGACTCTGCTGCTCTGCTCTGCCTGACGTCTGGAGTACTCGAACTCTGGCTCCCCCGGCGCTCTGAAGAGAACTCTATCCCCTCTGCAATCAATGCTGGCGTGGTGCCTGCTCAACCAATCCATGCCTAGTACTATATTATAGTTCGGCAATGGCATTATGAGCAGGCTCACCTCCAACTCACGACCTCCCAAAACTACTCTCTGACCCTTACAAACATCACGTACGAGGATAATGCCACCCCCGGTCGTGATCTTGTAAGTCCTAGGCAACGATTCAGCTATGATACCATGTCTAATCGTAAAAGATACTGATATGAAGCTATGCGAAGCACCGGAATCGAATAATGCAAAAGCTGGACTGGAGTCAAGAAGAACCGAATCTGCGATCAGCTCTCCTATCGCCTCTGTATCCTCAGCTGCCTTGGCGAAAGCTCACCCCTGCTGGCCTCCCCTGGCCTACTGCTGGTGCAGTACAAATCATTGCTGCTGAGTCGGCAGGGCTGGTCCCCTCTGCTGGCCTGCTGCTGCCCTGGCTCTACCTCCCGGAGCTGCTCGTCCCGTAGTCAAGGTACACTCCCTCATCTGGTGATCTCCTGAGCCACATACCAGGCACTTGCCCAGCCTCTTCCTATACTCGTTCCACCCGTGCCCTGGCTTCTTGCAATAAGCACAGGTGGTGGCCTGCTGCCTCGGTGCCTGCTGCTGTACCCTCTGCTGTTGATGCTACACTGGCTGGTACCTCGGCTGCTGAAACTGCTGCGGCTGGAACCTCTGCTGCTGGTGGTGCTGCTGCTGAAAGTGCGGCCTCTTGGCCGGTCCTCCGCTACTGCTGCCTCCCTGGGAGTCTCGCCCCCTCTTGAGCCTAAGCTCAAGATTATCCTCTGCAGCTAGTGCGTCTACCAGAATCTCCTTAAATGTAGCACTGCGGGCGTTCTTGGTTTAGGACTTGACCTCCTTTACCAAGCCCTTCCGGAACCTTCGGGCCTTCGTCGTCTCGGACAAGTCCTCCATAAATCTGCTCAGGTGGCAGAACTCTCCTGCGTACTCCTCCACGGACTGGCTCCCCTGGACTAGGGCCTCGAACTGGGTCTCGAGGGCTCCCAGTGCTGCGTCTGGAAAGAACTTCTCCTTGAACAGCTTCTTGAATGTTGCCCAAGTCTGTCCTGCTGTGCCGACCCTCAGGTTGGTCTGGTACCATGTACGGGCCAGATCCTGCATCATTCTGGCCGCTGCCTCTATCTGGAGCATCGTCGAAATCTTAGCCAGCCTAAAGATCTCCTCCATATGCTCGATCCACTCATCGGCATACAGGATCCCCTCTGTCCCTCGGAAGTCTCTCGGGTGCATCTTCTGGAAGTCCTGGATACCCTTCTCCCGTGGCTGGTACGACTGCTGGAATGCTGCTGGCTGAGCCACGACTCTCTCCACTGCTGTCACTGCCAGCTCAATGCCTCAAGTGAGCTCTGCCGTCTGCCTCTGCTGCTGGGTTTGCTGACCCTCCATATACTGCCGAAAGAAGTCTAGTAGCTGCACTGCATCCACTGTCCCTGGAGGTGGCTGCTGGTAAGGATCCTCTGCAAGAACTGGGTCCTGCCTCCCTGTCGGTGGAAGCATACCCCCTGCTGCTACTGTCGGGGCCTCAATACGACCAAAGGTGGCAGGAGCTGTAGTCCTCTGGCCCTGCCGTACTGGCTGGGAGGTAGCAGTCCCCTCCATAGCATCCTCATGAATGGTACGCTACGATCGAGTCTCTACCATCATGAAGATAGACAAACAAGAGCTTCAATTTCTGAGAAAGAAGCGAAATAACAAAGGCGGACAATTATAATTCAAAGGATCAGCTGACAAAAAGGATTTTAGATGGCAATAAAAAAAAATTTCCTAAAGTGATTGAGTATCTTAAAATTTATGTCCTATATCCTACCGCAGGCTGTAGTGATACTCTAATTCGAAAACCACTACACTTCTAGTCTAGACCTGCATGGGCCACCAATAAAAATGTGTCACGACCCGCACCCTAGAGTTAGGGTACGAGACGTGGGTACGTCCAGTCTACACCGCAGTGTCGGCGGTAGAACGCTGTCCTAGGTCACAACATCTAGCAATATAAGCTTAAACAGTTTATACTCCCCGAATGGGGGTGACAAGATAAAAGTAGACTCAATCACAACTAAGGAAGAAGAAGCACGATATGATATAAAACTCAAGAAAAAATAGATGATAACATAGCTGATAGATAGATAAATAAAACTGCTGAAATGAAAGAAAATCCCAAGTACATCAGAAAGTCTAAGTGTCTAAGATAATACAAATCCCAGATCCCAAGTATCAATAAGTACAATCATCCATGAAATACTAAAATGAAAGCATCCTAGTCTAAGGGTGTGTCATCCACAGCTAGTGGGGCCTGCTGATGGTCCAGGTCCAACATCTCATCTAAGGTGGCACCGTAATAGGTATCCACACCAGCCTCCTCCTCGTCCTCTGTAATATTTTCAACAGGTCTAGTCAGGACAGGAGCGAGCACAATACATCTCAACAGATCATAGCAGGTTAGAAAATATAGACATACAGTAGAGTAAGATACAGGAACTGAAAGAAACATGGAATGTAAAACAGAGAAAACTGTAATGGAAATAGATATACTGTAATAGAGAGCTAACTGTGGCTAGTGAGTCAGAGTACAATATAAACATGTGAATGGCATAGAAGATTCTGGGAACTATACTATGGAGTGATTCTGGGAACTACACTACTTGGATATTATTCACATGTTTACTTCTACTCCCCCGTACCCTCAATCAATACACAAGGATCCAGCCAGGTTATGTTATGATTCCATGTGAAGGCCCACAAGGGGTGATACATGGATAGCCCATAAATGGGAGATTCTAGGAATGCCCACAATGGGGTGATTCTGGGAATGCCCATAAATGGGTGATTCTGGGAAGACTCTGTGATCATAAGAGTACATGTCACAAGTGATCGAAGATTCGTGAAGCATAGTGATACACCATGTAAGTGAAACGCACAGAACATGTAGTATACGATGATCCCTGAGGGGATAACATCTCAAGAATGGATTCATATAGTACTAATCCGTGTTACCGACGTGACAGTATCAAGTAAAGTGATCTAAAGCAGGAAAATAATTCTAACAGGATATGAAATAATTAGAGAATATATTCGCCTGGTATCTGAGTGTCCAACTGAAAAGTACTGTCCGAGGAGTGGTGTATGGCTCCTATTCAGAACAGCACAAGTCACAACAAGTCCAAAATGATAAAATGAAGCTCTACCATGCATTCTACATGAATCTAGGTTAAACTAGGCCAAAGTCAACTCTTGGCCAACTTTGGTCAACACTATAAGTCAAACTAGGTCAACTATGGTCAAACTAGATCAAACAAGTCCACACTAGGTCAAACTAGTCTAGCAAGTCTATTCTAGGTCTAGTAAGCTATACAAGCCCAATCAAGGCCTGTTAGTCAAACAGACTAACATACAGGCCATATGCTATAGCATGCCTATAGGCCATCACTAACACATTCACCAGTCCAATCTAAGTCTAAAACCTAACACTCTTGATATATATATTGTAATCTAGCCATAACCCACATATATATGTAATACCTATATATAGTGCACACACACAAGCCACATATATACATGAGACATATACATAATACATAACCTATAAACTCATTGGAAAATATCTACATTAGATATCTATATGATACACAAACTATATTATATAATACATATACACATATTAAAGTATACATTACATTATACATCTAATCCCTAGCCACATACCTATATGTATAGAGAGGAAATAACAATTAGAGAGGGTGTGTGAAATGGTGTCAATGTGTATGTGTGTGTGTGTGGTGGTGAGTGAGTGAACTGTGAGTGTGGGTGCAACATGATTGTGTGTGTAAGAGTGGAGTGGTGTGTGATGTGAACACATGAAGGCATAGTGTGTATTAGGAGTGTTGTGGGCCTATGGAACCTGGGTGTATGAGTGTGTCACTGAAACATTGGGAAATCAGTGAGTGACAGGAAGAGAGAGGGTAGCAATGTGTGTGTGTGTGTACAGTGGTGTGAGTGACTGTGTGTGTTCAGTGTATAGGCAAAAGTGTGGGTTTTCAGTTGTGGTGTCAAAGAACAGTGAGTGATGAGTGAAATCTGGGAATAGGATCAGCAAGGAAAGGAAACCAATCACAACAATTTCAGAAAATTGAATCCTTTTCACAGTCCACCCATTCAACCCCCATCTAGAATGCAATTTATCACCAAATCACACAAAATTCGACAAACAACTGGATTACCTATAGGAGAACCCTAATTGGGACTAAAACCAAAATGTTAGCAGCATTAATTAGGTCTAAATTGATGACAAAGTTCATGTATCAAAACTGGAATTCCACAGAAAAATACATGTATCAGTAATTTGGGGGTAAATGTGTATTTGAGATTAAAATCAAACTAATATGTGAAACTATGGGTTGGTATTGAACATACAACTTGTGCTCGTGTCATATGATGTGTTTGTGTCCCAGCAAGAGCACACAAACGTGTCCAATCGATATAAAAATCCAAACAGTGCACTGAGACACTGTGCAGTGTGCACAGACTCGTGCGCGTGTGCACGCGTATCGTGCACTCGACACGACACGAGTGGGGTCGTGTCCTCGTGTAGGGTAGTTTGCCTAGGGTCTAGCTAGGTCTGTGTCACCCTGAATCAGGTTCTAGCGTGTCGTATCCTGACATCTAAAGCCGTGTCAGTGGCTCAAAACACACTGTGCGCAGAACAGTGTAAGACCAACGCACGATTGATTTCTCATCAACCAGCCCACGAAATCTCGTGAAAGTTGGGGAGAGTGACGACAGACAGTGCCACAATGTCCCCACGAAATTTTGTGTCAAGACACGCCATGTCGTGTCCTGTAGGTAGCCCGATAGGCAGGGGATTCATGTAGCCGCACGTGCGTGTCCAAGTGCGTGTGCACGAGTGTCCTAACAACACGACACAAGCACAAAATCAACTCTGAGCTTCAGAAATGGATAAGCGACACAACAATGCAAATTTCCATTCAAATATAATTCGAAATTAACACAAAAAGTTTCACTGAGGCATTTTCACAAACACAAAGAGCAGGACACTGATACGTGTCCTGTTAGGACACGAAATGACACAAAAACCTGGGGATTACTATTCCTATAGTTAGGTTAGGTCTAAGGCTCCCTATACATGCCATTAAACTAGAATTCTATGGTGGAAATAGAGAGTTACCTCTATGAATCAAAACTCTCAAAAAGCTTTAATGAGTGATGTTCTCCTTGATGGTGAAACTCCTCCAAATTGTTAGAAAACTGAGAACAACCAATTCCAATAGCAAGAAAACAATAATTAGAACCTATTGCAACTTGTTTGGATTAAAAAGGAGGAAAAATAGATTTTTTAGGGATTTTTGAACATGGGGACTCACGTCTTTCTTCTCTTGCAATAAATTCCTAAGGAAGAGGCTAGCCCTTGATTTTAGGAGAGATTAAATAGTGGGGGAATCCCTAGGTTGGCTGGACAAAATGTTAGGGTTTCTAATTTGGGCTTTGGGCCAAGTCACATAGGCTATGGCTAAGTTGTTTTATTAAATGGTTAGAACCATAAGTCGTGACTTATGAAGTCTTAAGCCATATTAGCCTAAACAACTCCAAATCACTCATAACTAGTTCCAATGACTTAAACCTCATTAAATTATTCAAACCATGGTTACTTAACCTAACTAAGTGGCCATAACCTAGATTAGTCACTAGGTTAGTCTTCTAGTCAACACAAGTCAAAGTCAACTATAGGTCCAAAATCAATTATCCTAAAAATCACCAAAAATCACCAAAAATCATATTAATTCTAATAAATCATAATAATACATAATAATTCCAAAAATTCCCAAAATCTGAAAAAAAGACAAAAATACTCCTAAGCTAGAAAAGTGGTAGTGACAGCTTGGTGAATGCTTATGAGCGTACCGTACTACAGTCCGAACGGCCACCGGGAACACACTATTCTCCCTTGTGTACGGGAGTGAGGCAGTTCTCCCATTAGAAAATCAAATACCCTCGCTTTGCATCGCTCTCACTTACCAATTGACAACAGATGATAACTACCATCGCCGGCTGCAAGAGTTGGAGGCCTTAGATGAAAAGTGCATCTTGGCTCAGCAACGGATCCAGCTATATCAATTATGCATCTCCGGAGCCTTCAATAAGAAGGTTAAAATCAGAACATTCCAAGTGGACGATCTCGTTCTGGCAGTTCGGATGCCGATGGTTATGACTCACAAAACCGCCGACAAATTCCAGCCAAAATGGGAAGGTCCATTTATCATTGAGGTTGTATTCTCCAACGGTGCTTATCGCCTTGCAAAACAAAATAGAGACTTGCTCATGTTGCTCGTCAACGACAAGTTCCTGAAGAAATATTATGTCTAAACGACATTCTCCCAATTCCAGATTATTGAGTTATGTACCCGCTGGTACCGCTGAACTCATATTCCAAATCCCAGATTATTGAGTTATGTACCCGCCGGTACCGCTGAACTCACATTCTCTGAATCCCAGATTATTGAGTTATATACCCGCCGGTACCGCTGAACTCACATTCTCTGAATCCCAGATTATTGAGTTATGTACCCGTCGGTATCGCTGAACTCACATCCTCAAAATTCTAGATTGCTGAGTTATGTACCCTCTAGTACAGCTGAACTCACATTCTTCCTCCAAATATCCTAGATTGCTGAGTTATGTACCCGCAGGTGCTTCAGAACATACATTCCAGTCACTCTTTCAGATAGTAAGTCATGTATGACCATACCACTGAACTTATTTCTCTGAAAGAGCTCCTCCCTCATGATCCACTACCCGCACTTTCAGTGCACAAAAAGGGTAACGGATCCACAAATTTCCAAAACGACCAAGTCGATGTTACCTCTGAGTCGTTTCACTTCCGCCAAAAATAAATCACCCCTCTACATAGAACTTCCATGTCCTCATTACCTCTGAGTCGTTCTATGTACCTCTTCATGGAGCCCACTCCTGCCATGTCCTCATTACCTCTGAGTGGGAAGGCTCCATCGAAAAAACCCTCATATTTGCCATGTCCTCATTACCTCTAAGTAAATATGTTGGTTCTCTCTCGACTTATTATCTGTACCAAAAAAAAACCCCAGGATACGCCAAAGATAATAGGTCCACAGATATCCTCCGCTGAGTCCACTCCTTCCATGTCCTCATTACCTCTGAGTAGGAAGACTCCATGGTAAAACCCCCATACTTGCCATGTCCTCATTACCTCTGAGTAAGTATGATGGTTTTCCCTCGTCGTATTATTTGTATCATGAACTAGGGTATGCCAAGGATAATAGGCCCACAAATGTCCTCTGTTCACCACAAATATCCTCCGTTGAGTCCACTCCTATCTTGTCCTCATTACCTTTGAGTAGGAAGACTCCGCGGTAAAACCCCCATACTTGCCATGTCCTCATTACCTCTGAGTAAGTATGTTAGTTCTCTTCCAACTTTTATCCGTACCCAAAACTAGGGTACGCCAAGGATAATAGGTCCACAAAAATTCTTCCATTGGGGCAACTACTACAAGCAAAGAACAGAGCGAATGTATTCTGTTCAAAATCAGTTACATTCACATAACTACATATCATGAGCAAGCCAGAAAAGTTCTCTATTATTTTATTCAGACAAGAAGGAAAAAGATTACATTGATGACCAAAAGAAGCAAGACATAAATCGCAGCTAAAGATAGACAGAAGTATCAAAACAAAGACGGACATTTGTTCCTACAAATCCTAGTTGCGGGGACGCATATACCAATCCATCAACCATTTTTCATATGAACGATGTACTTGAGCAAGATCCTCGTCCGAAATAGGAAGATCAGAACTCTCAGTACTACCGCCGTCAGAATGGGGCTCCTCTTTTACAGCAATGGACGCCAGCTCTCCTTTCTACTCCTTCGCTTCTGGTATTACCTCCTTCTTAACAAGAGATGATTCTTGTTCGATCTCAGCCTTCGGCAGGGTTGCTGCAAGAATCAAAGATAAAAAGAAACAAAGTCAAATGATGGTCGGAGCCTTATGCGGCACAGTCCAAAAAGGGAGCTCATGCGGCTCGATGCAGCACAGCTTCAGGCGGTCTAATTTATACGAGCTTATGCGGGCTCGATTCAGAGGAACTCACGTGGATCTGATCGACAGGTCATTATGCGATCCGGTTCACGAAGTGCTCATGCGGCCCACTAAGACAACTCCCATGCAACAGAGCCGTTGTTAGGGTTTCAAAGTATATGACTTTACCAAATTCTTACCCTTAACAGCAGGATGAATGTCGAAGTGAGATTCGGGTGCCGCAGTCGACGTCGAGGCCGCGCCCTCACCCCTCGCTGCAGCCTTCGCTGCAACCTTGAAGGACTTGGAAGCCATTGCTGATGATCAGAAAAGGAAGACGAAGACAAGAAAGCTAGGACAAGAGCAGAAAGTTAAGAAGTCTTCTTTCCAAAAACACGCTACTATTTATAGGCAAAACCCATAGACCGACGCATCGATCTATGTGCAACGAACCGACTCTTCGGTCATCAAAGCGATCTCTTAGGATTCCACCAAAAAGATGGCTCAAATCAAAGGCAATCAATGCAAAGATTTTTACACGTAGCATGAGGACGTGGCAAGGAGCCTATGAGGCCAGATAGCCTATGCGGCTCAGATTGCCATGCAGCTAGACAGGCCATACGGCAAAGAGGTTCATGCGGCCAGAGCATCCTATGCGGCCAGCGGAGCTCACATAGCCATGCTTCTTATTCAAAGGATTTCAATTTTGCAAATTAAAAACTTTGAAGGGGGTCTTGTAGAAGCATAGAAAAAGAACATGATTGCCCATGCGGCTCAGAACAGGAAAACCCATGCAGTTCAAAAATAGACGAGCTTCATGCGGCTCAAGAGCATCATGCGGTTCAAAAGTCACCAACTTGGACATGCGGCTCAAGCAACACCACGTGGCCTTCTGCGGTTCGCTTCTACAATTGGCCATTAAGCAAAGGCCCTATTTAATGCTCTGACATAAGGAAGAACTGACGGCTCTGACATAAAGCTACAATAATGACTTTGTCATAATGGTAGACTCCTAGGGAAACGAAGGAAATCTCTGACACGATCCATCAAATCCCAAAATCCTTCATACGGCCTTGACACATGGACAGTCGCATGCGGCTCAGGCAGAGGCTATCCCATGCGGCTCAGGTAGAGGCCAGCCCATGCGGCTCAGAGAGAGGCCACCCCATGCGGCTCAGGCAGAGGCCACCCCATACGGCTCAGAGAGAGGCCACTCAATGCGGCTCAAGCAGAGTCTACCCTATGCGGCTCACGAAGACTATCTTTATACGGCTTACTGAGAAGCCATCCAGCATGCGGTCGCCTACGCTCATGCGGCTCAGATCATTTCCATATGTGGCCAGTCTCATGCGGCTTAGTAGAGAACAATCCTCATGTGGCTCGCGGTTAAGACACGTGGTAGAAGCTTAGTTTTTTCTGCGTCCCTATAGCTAGCAGCATAATAATAATGGGACACGTGGCATCAAATCGATCAAGATTCATCAACAAATCCTAACAACCAGGTTTAGTGCCATCCTCATAATTACTGGAATCAAATCAGATCATTTACAATCATGCAAATTGAACACGTGGCGGGAGATCCGAGCTTGGCATAACAAATCATGAAGATTTATGGCAATCATCATTAATTGCCTACGAAGATTTGATGCAATCCACATTAATTGCCTAGATTCGCTACAATCAGAATTAATGGCCCAGATTAATTAATCTCTAACCGCCGACTTCTCAAGGAGGCAATTATTGCAAACCCTAATGATCGCATCCCACTCCTATAAATAGCAATGTGCCATTCCCTTGCGAAAGAGGACTTTTTTGCTAGAGCACTAGAGCTCCTGGAGAGACTTGAAGAGAGAGTGCAGAGAGACAAATACACACACAGAGGGCATCCTGAGAGCATTTCTTCTCCGGAGCCAAGGCTACATCCGATCGTCCAAGGAGTAAGGCAGAGCTGCAGTCGCTTTCCCGAGCCTCTACCATCACCCCCCCAGAATCTAAAATAAATAATTGTACTTAGATTGCTGTACCTAAGTTTTCGTCCCTAGGCTTTCTTTGTACAAGCGAGTTTGTATTGTGAAGTAAAAGTCCAGTCCTCCGATATAATTGTTCTGTTCTTTTATAATTCATGGCAAACATGCACTTGTTTAAGTTTACGGTTGGTTGGTTTCGTGAATCGTTTGATGGCTTATGTTAAGTTCTAACCATTACAGGCTAGGCAAAAAGGGACGGAGATGAGCACGATCACTATGTTTATGTTTCGTATTATGTCTAACTGTATCTGCAGGAACACGATATGGGACACAATCATATTAAGTTGCTACGTTGAGTATTGCCATGAAACCGATCCTAAGGCTAAATAGAAAGATCACCAATATAATGTTGCATGTCTCTCTAAATATACTTAGTGTTTGGTTTGGGTGCGAGTGGTCTTGATCAGTGCAGCAAGGAAGAAAGCTCTAATCCTCCACTAGTTTGTTTGCAGGTTCAGGTTATGATCGGCTCGAGGCGGGGCTTGGCTTGGATGCACCGAGGCATGGAGTCCTTAGCGTTTCAAGAAGAGCTACCGCATAAGTGTTCAGACTTGTGACATGGAGATGTTCGACCGAAGACTACTTGTTGGCTATAAGAGGCATAATGTATGGAATAATGTAATCCTTTGTGAGCTAGAGAGATCATGAGCGTTGTAGCAAATTGGCATGTTAAGTTGGACTATTCAGAGCCTTTGTAACCTTCAGTTCATTATGAATAAAAGAGATTCTTATTGTATACTCTATTTCCATCCGCTGCTTATGTTATCAATTTGAGATAAATACTATGTGAACCTGTTATCTTGCCTTACACGAGGGCAAATTCCAGGCTCGTGCGGCATCACGTCCCAGCGAGGATGATGATTCGGGTAAAATCTTACGAAGAAGAGCGATTTCCCGGATCGGGGCATGACAATCTTGGGTCTGCCTCAGGAAATCTATATTAATAAAGTTTTATAGAGGTTTCGGATGAAAGATTGTTCACCCAGTATTTCTTCCAAAGTGAAGGATGATAGGTTCAACCTGGACCAATGTCCGACACTACCAGAATAAGTCAGATTAGCGATGGTTTTTGCGATGCCATTTTCGGGCGTCACTAAATTATGATTTTAGCGACGCTTCTAACAAAATGCCGCAAAACGTCACTGATCAGCGACATTTTATGACGTTTTGAAGAAAATGTTATTGCTTTGCGACATTTTTATGTGAAGTTGTAGAAAACGTCGCTAATCTGTGATGCTCTGAGACGTTTTCTTAGAAGCATCGCAGATTAGCGACGCTTTGTGACGTCACTTAAATGACGTTACAAATTTTTGACTAACACCTAAGGCTGGCCTCATTTCTCATTTCCTCCTAAAAATCCCCTACAAAAATTTTTTCTCAGCCGATCTCCCCCTCCTTCGCCGTCAAGCTCCGACCACATAAGTCGGCGTTGTCGTCGTCATCACTATTGTCGTTTGGAAGGTATATCTCTGACCCCTCTCCTCCGCCCTCGACCCCTCTACCTCCGCCCTCGACCCCCTCCCCTCCCTTCCGCCTCCACCCCAATCCCCTCCCCTCTGCCCCCGACCCCTTCCCTCCCCTCCTCCTCCGACCCCTCCCCTCCCCTACGCCCCTCACCCCTCCCTCCGCCCTCGAACCCCTCCCCTCCGCCCTACATCTACACTAGCCAAATGCCCTGCATAAGCCTTTAGGCCCCTGCAGCTACTGTTATGCTATTGATGTTTTATTCTATAGGCCAAGTAATGTAATGCTTGCTGCTGCCCCGCTGTAAATGCACTTGCAATGCAGCAAATGCAACTGTTGCTGCTGTGGCTTGCAATGCAGAGCCATAATAAGGCTCTGCCCCTAAAACACACACAAACACTCATCAAGAGCTAAGACACTAACTTATACCCCCTACAAAACTCTGAACCACATATACTATCTCATATATTTCCAAAATCTTAACTGAACTAACTAGGATACTACCACATTCCTGATACTATATGCCAATGGCCAAAAGCTAACTGCTGCCACTGCTATGGCTTGCTGCTGCTGTATTGTAATTGCCCTGCAGATGCCAAGTGCCATATTGTAAAATATACTATAGGCTCAATTTGTTTTCTCTATAAAGCTGAAAATAATTATATCAAAGCTGGTACAAGGTACCTAATACTCAAGATACTGAGGCAAGGATACTAGGATAAGATGTAAGCCAAACTCCAATATCTAACTTCCTACCACCTCTAATAACTCAACCACTAACCAAGCTAACTGATACAACTAATACCTATTCCTATTCAACCTCTGACACATGCTGATACCTCATACAACTAAATCTATCACACTATATTAACATCTGAAACTAACAATTACAAACTAATATCTGACACTAACTCAACCATAACCTCTGTGACTAACTTATGGTACATGATATCCTAACATCTCTGAATCCTACAGGTATCCCATCCTCTGATACTCTAATCCTCTGCCTATGGCCTACTCCTAAATCCAAGTGACAAAGCCACTGCTGCTATAAACCACTGCTTGGCACCCTTAAATGGCAAGGCCAAGCACTTGGCCTCCTTCCCATTTACTCCCTACTATAACTCAACTATGCATACACCAAAACACTACCTATTTTGGTATCCCAAGACCTCTTAACAGTTCAGACAATATTCTTTGCTCTCTAAACCCCACTGACATACCTACTCCTACTGCTATTGTCCTACTACAGGGCAATATTGCTGATGTACAAATAGAGGGTTTGCTCCCTTGCCTAAAGTATTTATATTATCACAGGTTTAGAAATAGGAAAGATGGAAACCCCTTTCACTTGGTGCACTACTACTACCCTTACCCTCTGCTAACATTTAACCAAAGGTGCCCTCACTCACTTACTCACTCTAGTCTCGAACACACAGGCTAACATCCTAGTGGCCCATAGCTAAAGTCTTCACTCATCTATACCACTCCACTTAACACCCTCCTTTTCTGATACTCTAACTGAACACTCTAACTACTCACTTATTTCTAAGGACTTGGCTTATTGATTCACATTATTTTCCCTTTAACACTCGAGTAGTGGCAAATGTGCCCTGTACTGCTGTTGACCCTGAGCTTCACCTCATCTGATCCTTGGTCTGCGTAGTGGCACAAAATCCATGCATTGCCCTGTCTATGGAAGGCTACCTGTAATGGTCCCTGCACATGCCTGTCCTCCCTTCCTCACAGGAAGCCCCTTCCCAGGATACTCCATCCTATCTAATATCCTAACATTCCTCAAGCCAAATGGCCAATGGCCCAAGTCCTAAACCTATGTGGCTCTAATAGAGACCCTATCCAAATTATTGAACATGCCAAAAGCATTATATCATATCTCAAGATATACCCATAAATACTCTAACTCACTGACTGAACCCACATACTTGCTAACTGACACTCAAACCCTCTTTGTAACTCGAACACCAATACTTTACTTGATTTTTCCCATTCCTTCTCGTACCTGGACTTACACTTTTTTATTAACCATCACTAGATACATATATCCAAGTATATTCCACACTCACATACTCTATATATACAATATGTACATGTAATTCACTTATCCCTATCACTGACACTCTACAGTCCACACTGCACTAATCATTGTCTGGCACACTAAGACACTAGTTTACTGGTTTTAGGACACTCACTTATCCTGCTATCTAGTTGGGGCTAAACCCTTGCCAACTCCCTCCTCTGTCATTTCTAAGGCAAGGCCATAACCCTGTCCCCTGCTGCTTGAACAGGGACTCTCGGTTCAATTCTGTATTATTGCAGGAACCCTTCTTCTTTCCCTGGCCTGCCACGGCCTAGGTGCACCCTTGCATAGCCTGTGCACTCCAGTGCATAGGTTGCAACATCTTCCTTCCTCTATTACTCGACTGAACACAAACCTTAACTCACCCAAGGATACTTAACATACACTTACTATCATTTAATATTCACACACGTCCATGTATGTATCCATCTATCTTTAATTATCTATACACTACCAAAATTTAACATTTTAGCGACGGCCATATCGTCGGTAAATCTACTTAACGACGGCAAACCGACGCAATATGGCTGAAAAATTCGTCAGAAAATAGCCCGTCGCTAAACAAAGTCCGTCGCTATTTTGTCGCCATTCGACTACTTAGCGACGGTTTGCCTTCATCAAGGATCAAACATTTAGCGACGACTAGCCAACGAATTTTTGTCAAATCAACCATCAGAAAATTTTTGATACTACTTTTTAGTGACGGATAGGTCCGTCAGTAATATGTTGGTTAATACGTATCATAGAGTTTCTGATATGGAAAATCTGACACGAATTCATCGCTAGCCGTCGCTAATACTCGACAGAAGAACGACGGTTTAGCGACGGAATATCCGTCGCTTAGGTTATAGAAATCTTTATATTTTTAGAACCTTGTCGACGGATAATCCGTCGCTAATCCGACGACATCTGTCGCCAACTGGAAATTCTCCAGTTAGCGACGGAATATTCCGTCGCTCAGCCGTCACCTTTCGTCGCAAGTCCGTTGCTAACTGGAAAATTTTTGAAAAAAATTACATAAAATACATTATTTCCTGTTCGTACAACATCCGAAACATCGAAACATCACAATATGTATCACACCTCACACAAACCCACAAACCAATATACCTCATACACCAATATACAAATATCTATCACAAATATATCACACAAACCAACATTCATCAATGAACCAACAAACCAATATACCTCACACACCAATATACAAATATCTATCACAAATACATCACACAAACCAACATATATCAATGAACCAACAAACCAATATACATCACACACCAATAAACAAATATCTATCCCAAATACATCACACAAACCAACATACATCAATAAGACGCGGAGCAACCCTCCGTTGAATTTCTATATAATAAAAGTCTAGGTAATAGCATCCAAAAACATCCAAGTCTATAAAATGACCATGTCTAGAAAATAAAAATCCGTCAAGGGTTGTAAAACCATCAAGTAAAATCCATAAATAAGTCTACCGGAAACAAATTCGATCAAAAATCATATATATATATATATATATATATATATATATATATATATATATATATATTTCCCTCTACGTACGTGCAGGGAGATCTCCTTCCTCAGCCATTGCGCATAAGTAGGATCCACGCCAGCATGATCAATATTCAAAGGAGATGGATGACTGGAACTCTTGTGCAACTGTCCTCTAGTGCCACCTCCTCAGTAGCAGGAGGTGGCACTACCTCATCAGCAGCAGGAGGTTGCACTACCTCCATAGCAGTAGGTACTTCTACCGACTCAGCAGTAGGTACCACTACCGATTCAGCAGGAGGTGGCACTAGCTCCTCAGCAGCAGGAGGTGCCTCTCTCAAGCGACGTCCTCGGGTCTTGGCTGCCATCTGGTAAGATTGATGGAAACATAAAGATTAATTAGGGATTAAACAAAATAACAATATTAGACATAAAATATGGAAGATTCAATATTGTATGGAAATGACAGTATTAGACGTCCTCTACGTCCTCATCTTCCTCTTCCTCTGCATCCTCATCTTCCGCTGCCCCCTCTCTGACCCTTCCTACTTTCCTGCTTCTCATTCGACTCTCTCAGCCTCATATTCCGCATCATATGATATCTATCTCAACCAAAGAGTTGAGAAGTGTGAAAATATTAATATTAACCAAGGATCGGTATCATAATCAGTATCACCAAGAATCTTATGGATTATTCTACCAGAGCATAATATAAAACCAAATGTGTGAATCAGAACATCACATTCAAAATATTAGAAAGAAAAATTTGTGATTGGTGGTAGGGCGAGACAGAATCCTTTGAAAGTATTCTGGCTCGCCCTACCACCAATCGAATTTTCCTTTCTTTCTAATATTGTGAATGTGAAGCTCTGCTTCACGTTTGGTTTTATATTATGCTCTGTTAGAACATGCTATGAGATTCATGGTGATACTGATTCCGATACTGATCCTTATTTTATATTAATATTTTCATACTTCTCCACGCTTTGGTTGAGATGTATATCATATGATGCGGAATAGGATGCCTCATGACCCGAATAAGAAGAATGAGAGTAGGAAGGCTCACTCTATACACTCATCCGCCTACGATATACACCCTATACACTTGTACTTATGAAAGCCTTTTGAGGTAATCAGTATTATACTAGATTTCTGAAAAAATCTACAACTCTGATAGGCCCAAAAGACTTGGCATAAGTAAATTTAATTTTTAACACTTATCTAGCTACTACTAAGATATCTTATATATATATCCTTCTACGATACTCCGAACCTTAACCGCCGATACTACCGATATCGTCGATACCAATACTCATAGGAATAGTCCAATACCGATTCCGATACCAATACTTTGAACCTTGATACTAAGTTTATATATATATATACTAATTTATATACTATTCTACGATACTCCGATCCTTAATCGTTGATATTATCGATATCGCCAATACCAATACTCATAAGAATAGTCTGATACCGATTACAATACCGATACTTTGAACCTTGATACTAAGTTTATATATATATACTAATTTATACATCCTTCTACTATACTCCGATCCTTAACCGCCAATACTACCGATATCGCCGATACCAATACTCATAAGAATAGTCCTATACCGATTCAGATACCGATACTTTGAACCTTTATACTAATTATATATATATATATATACTAATTTATATACTATTCTACAATACTCCGATCATTAACCGCCGATACTACCGATATCGTCGATACCAATACTCACAGGAATAGTCCGATACCGATTCCGATATAGATACTTTGAACTTTGATACAAAATATATATATATATTAATTTATATACTATTCTACGATACTCCGATCCTTAACCGCCGATACTACCGATATCGCCGATACCAATACTCATAGGAATAGTCCGATACCGATACTTTGAACCTTGATACTAAGTTTATATATATATATATATATATATATATATATATATATATATATATATATATATATATATATTCTAATTTTGTAGCTCCCCTTCCCGAAATTTTTTTTTGAAATATTTATTTATTTATTTATTTATTTGATTATAGTGATTTTAGAATTTTTGTAAATAATTATTAGATAATTGTTACGACAGATGATTTTAGCCAGGGTTGAGTTTTGAAGTACAAGACGACTAGAGATCGTGGTACGGGTAGTGTAGTGGCATGCCTTGACTGGTGCATTAGCCATGCTAGGAAAGGTCGAGCCATAGTGATATCCTAACTAGGAAAACCAGGCCAAGTTGCGACTTAACCTCTCTAGATGTTTAATTATTTATTAATTAAATTATTGACTTGCAGAAGACCCGGTTGTACTCAGCTAGTCTGAACTAGACTCGAACTGAGCCCAAGCCCGTGTAGGCTTATAGTGAGTCCTAAGACGTCCATGTTGATATTTATTTTGAGTGTATACTTCGTATCTTAATTTAATTGGTCAATAAATTATTTTACTAATTAATTGTTATATATATAAATATATATATATATATATATATATATATATATATATATATATATATATATATATATAATATTAATTTATTGATATTGATGGGATATTTTCTATTTTTGGAAATATGATAGCTTGCTAAATAATTTTAGTTTTACTGGGATAATAGGCCAGAAATACTTGTGCAATAGGTTGTATGTATATATATATATATATATATATATATATATATATATATATATATTTTATATATATATATATATATATATATATATATATATATATATATATATATATATAACTAAAGGAATAGATAGTTTATTCTAAATTATTGGGATATTTATAAAATGGGACTATATACACATAAATAGTATATCATTTATAAAAGATATTTGGTTATATATATATATGTATATATTTATTGTTTGTGCATATGTATGAATATCATTCTAGAGATGTATATATAGTAATACATAGGGATTTGTACTAATACATATAGGAATATAATAGGATATAGTATATATGGTTATATATATATAAACTAGAATGGAATAAAGAATGCCAGCCCGGCCATCCAAGCCCAGTCTCGGGCCAGTGGCCCACAGGCCCATTCTTAAATCCAAACAATAGTGAACCCAACAAATCCCAGCACCCGAGCTAAAACCTGAATAACCCCCAAACCGATCCCAGCTAGGGAGAGGCCCGACCCCTGTTCGGTTTACAATAGTCGTGAGTAACATACACGCTGGTATATAACACAGAGAGATCGAGCAAGAGAGAGAACGAGAAACAGCAAACCCTAACCGTGCACCCTGGGCGACCGCTCCCTGACCTTCGTGCGCTGCCACGAGCCGCCGCCGACCGCCGCCGGTCGACCAAGGTCGCCGCAGACCCACACGCGCGCACGACGGACCAAGAACAGGACAGTGACCACAGTAGCTTCGCGGGCGACGGGGTTTCTCGACGCGTTGTCAACCAAATTCGGATCTATCTTCATGGGTATGATCACAACCTATAGGGCTGTATATTCTTTTAATTAGATATTTTGATTTGCACCATGTGCGATAGGAAGCGAGTTCCAAATCGAGGAAAAAACTCGATTTCTAGATGTTTTAGACTGTCCGGAAAACCCGACTTTGAAGGCCTATTTCTGTCGAACCTTCGATCAATTTCGAAATCCACCTAAACAGGTGTTTAGACAACATATATGGCAGTAAAACCCTTTTTATGGAACCTGATTTCATTGAGTAGATTAGAAGTTATTTGATTCTAAAGTTTAGAAGAAAAAAAACTCCGTTTTCAAATATTAGAAAATCACAAAAACCCTCGATACGACGTGCGTCCCGCCAATCCGGACGGCGTGGTCGTTAACCGAAGGCATCGAAAGGTGCGTAACGACTTCGTGGTCGTGTGGGCTTTGACGGAATTCAAATTGGTCGCGTGTGCGCGTCGAATTTGATGCACATCCGTCAAAATTCACCATATCGGTCCCTGTGCAAATTTGCTAATTACTTTGTGCACGTTCGTCAGATCGAGACAAAACTTGCGCCAACAGGACCGTATCATTTTTTTGGTCCTATATGCCAAGTTTGGTCCAGTTCTGAGACAGTTGATCGAACCGCCATTTTGCGGGCCCTACGGTCCGACTCAACGGGTGATTTTGTGCACGACCCACCGGAATTCACAATTGGACATACCGTTGGGTTCGTATCATCAAACCGAATTCGTAGACATATAGTTTGATGACTTTAGAGACCATTGACTTTGGCACGATTTTTGGTGCAAAGCGGGTCCAACGGCGGACATCGTTTTTGCCTAAAATTACCATTTTGCTCCTGTGTCCAGAATTGGACTTAAGGACAGGAAATCCTAGCTAATTTGACTATTCTAAGAATATTGGTAATATTTATTTCATCTTTCGGAGACAGTTGTGATGACTTGGACTTTCTGACCTATTGATTGGCGACACATTGTTGGTTCTCCGTGCAACCCCCAGGTAAGTATACATTGCCGAACATATACAGTATTTACATGGTTTCTCTTTCCTTATTGCAGTCCTTTTCATATTGTCACATGATTCTATATTGTGATTGATTCGCCCTTGATTGCTTTACTTGTTCTAGATTGCGTACACGTATAGGATATTTGACATTGCTAGATTATTGGTCTCTTGTGTTACCTTGTCTCGTGAGTGATTTGTCAGTTTCTATATCTGTCCTTGACTTGACCATTCTTGACTGGGAGTATCTTATATTGTACTACAGTCGAGATATACTATAGATTGGGAGTATCTTACATTGTACTATGACCTATAGCCGATTCTTCTATCTTGATATTGCTCGATTGACTTGACTTGAGATATGCCATAGATTGGGAGTATCTTACATTGTACTACGACCTATAGCATATATTGATTGATTAATTGACTTGACTTGTGACACTATAAATTGGGAGTATCTTGCATTGTACTACGATTTATAGGAGTCTACTTGACCTTGTATCCTTAGGAGAGGAGATCGATACTAGAATTGGCTAATCTCGACTGAGAGTATCCTGCTTTGTACGTCAATTGAAACACTATAGATTGGGAGTATCTTGCATTGTACTACAAGCTACAGGAGTTCGGATTGATAGTTAGCCAAGTCTAGTATTACATTTCCACATTTTAGATATCTTTCTTGTACCGTTCTTATCCTCCATACATGTTATTTACTGTCATATTAGTAGGCATGTTTTATGTATCTTGCTAGTCCTCTGAGGACCTGATGATCTCTTCAGGTAGCTGATTGCATAGAGTTAGTTAGCTGAGCATGTGGTAGTTGACTTTAATCGCATGATTCAGGTATTTTGTTAGTGTCATTGATTTACTATCTTCTCGTGCTTTCATGATATATCCTGCTTATCAGCTTAGTTTTATAGACTCATATTATTCTTAGAGTCTAATCGGACATATATGCTAGTGGACTGCAGATCATGACCCATACATGTTTATTCTTATTTTACAATATTCATGTGGATTGAGATATAGTTTAGATTAGACATGATACCCTGTCATGGACAGCTTATACTTACTCGAGTCGGGCTGGAGTCCTCTCGATACATAGCTGGCTTGCTCACGAGCTCGCGTCCGAAAATCGGGTGCGGGTCGTGACAAATTTATATACAGATACCAATACTCATAGGAATTCTGATATCGATACTTTGAACGTTGATACTAAGTTTATATATATACTAATATTTATACTAAGTTTATATTTAGATACCGATACTTTATGTGTGTGTGTTTGTGTGCGTGTGTGTGTGTGTGTATGTGTGTGTGTTACTACCGGCGGCCCGTAACCCCTACCCCCACAAACGCCGACCGCCATCCCCACCACCACGACGCCTATCCCCACCCCCACCCAAACCCCCACCCCCACCCAAACCCCCACCCCCACCACCACCGACCGCCGTCCCCACCGTCGACCAGAAACCCGTCGCCCCGACCCGAAACCCCCCACCGCCACCACCGTGACCCCCACCACCGCGACCCCCACCCCCACCCCCACCACCACCGGCCCCCGCCTCTCCGTTGCCCCGACCCGAAACCCCCCCAGCGACCTCCACCCCCACCACCGCGACCCCTACCCCCACCGACCCCTGCCTCTCCCCGCCGCCCCGATCCAAATCCCCCCAGCGACCCTACCCCCACCACCGCGACCCTCCCACCACCACCGGCCCCCGCCGCCTCCCGCCGCCTCCCGCCGCCCCGACAACCGAGCGAGAGAGAGAGACGATTACCTGGAGAGAGAGAGAGAGAGAGAGACTATGGCCGGAGAGAGAGAGAGAAAGAGAAATTTGGGTGGAATGGAAAGGTTTTCCCTCGGCTAAATTTAAGTTAGGGCTGAATATTTAGCGACGGACTGGCGACGGATATATTCCGTCGCTATGTGGTCGCTATATCACCCTAGCTGGCCGACAGAATATTCGTCGCTCTATGGTCGTTAAATTTTGCGGTAAAATTTTTCAACATTCCCCTCCAACTTTTGCAAACTAAGCGACAACATAGCGACAGATTCTTCATTCGTCGCTATATTTTCGTCGACTTAACGACGGATTGGCGACCTTTGCTCGCCCTTAAAATAAAATAAAAATTTATCGGCTTTTCGACGACAATTAGTCGGAACTTTGTAGGTAGTCAGTCGCTAATAGCGACGGACAGAATTTGTCGCTATATGTCCGTTGCCAAATGGTTGTATTTTGGTAGTGATATACACATCCACTCTATATGCATTAATACATTGGTTAGGACTCACCTTCACTCCCTCTCTCTACTATGACAGTGAACAACAAAATAATGGGTATGTAGGTAAGGGATAGCTAGGTATCGCCAAAATACTATGTATGTAGGTAAGTGGTAGCTAGGTATCGCCAAGTATTTCATGGAAAGTGCTAGGTTGGACACTCCGCGGTCAAGTTTACCTTGTGGGGTCACAAGGAACACATGACGACAGAGATATTATTATCTCTTATGTTAAGTGTTCGTGTTAGCCTGAAATCAAGTATCCATGTGAGCCATTCTCTGGAAATTGAATTTACTTATGTCAAGCCTTTTGGGACTATCAGAGTTCTAAATTTTTCGAAAATCTAGTATAACACTAATTGCCTCAAAAGGCTTGCATAAGTAAGAGTGTATAGAGTGAGTATCCTAGTAGTATATCATAGTACCTAGAGTGTATAGAGTGAGTATCCTAGAGTGTATAGTGTGAGTACCCAGAGTGTATAGAGTGAGTATACTAGTAGTATATAAGATATTTTAGAAATTGGGTAATTGTCAAGGTAAGTTTGGGGTTTAATTGAAAGTATCTAGAGTATATCCTCCCTACTCCCCTTCTTCTCATTCGGGTCATGTGGCCTCTTATTCCGTATCTTATGATATCCACCTCAACCAAAGCCTAGAGAATATTATAAAAAAATTAATATTAACCAAGGTTCACAGTATCAGTATCGGTGTCAGAAGTAAAAAGTTTTCGATTGGTGGTAGGGCGAGCCAGAACCCTTTGACGGAGGATTCTCCGTCAAAGGATTGGTAGTGGGGCGAGCCAGGATTCTCCACAAAGGATCCTGGGTCGCCCCACCACTAATCCTTTGACGGAGAATCCTCCGTCAAAGGATTCTGGCTTGCCCTACCACCAATCAAAAACTTTTTACTTCTGACACTGATACCGATACTGTGAACCTTAGTTAATATTAATATTTTCATAATTCTCTAGGCTTTGGTTGAGGTGGATATCATATGATGCGGAATAGGAGGCTGAGAGGGTCGCATGAGAAACAGAAAAGTAGAGGGTAACCAGAGAGGGAGCCTTCTTGTTGAACATGTGTCTATATATGCATCTATTTGGAATATACTCAAATAATGTGTATCTATCTTTGCAGAATTATTGTCAAATGGATATGAATTACTATCTGCAGTATTGTTCGTGGATGTACAATCGTCACGCTGATGTGCATGATTAATTCGTAGAGGGTGTACAGTAGTTCCTGCAGTTCACCAAGGCGTTCCCTCAGTACATGGACGGTAGCACAATTAAGTGTCCATGTGTGAGATGTCGCAACTTGAAATATCATCCAAAAGTAGAAGTCATATATTATTTGTACTCGAAGGGTTTCACGTCGAATTATTATCAGTAGACTGCGCACGTAGAACTTGTGTCTTTAGCATCAGAGTCGGAGCCTATGTGGATGTCCACAACCATGCTGCTTACGACGATGGGTGGGTGAACATGATTTTTGATGTAGCAGGGCCTAGTTTCGATCCGGACAATCATGATGCAGCTGAGGAGGCACCAAACACCGATGCTACAAAGTTTATGGAGTTGCTGGAGAATGCAAGGACTCCATTATTTCCTAGTTGTGAGGATCATTCACCATTGCAGGTGGTTACAAGATTGTTGAGCATCAAGTCCGATTTTAATCTATCGCAAGAATGCTACAACCGATCGATGGAGTTGATTATAGAGATATTCCTGAGGGTGCTAAGTTGCCTAAAGACTTCTACTAATCTAAGAGGATGGTGAGATCGCTCTGGATGGGATGCGAGAAAATCGATTCCTGTCGTAATGGGTGCATGCTCTACTACAAAGATGATAAGGATAAAGAAGTGTATAGATTTTATAGTGTTGATCGCTTCAAGCCAACTGCTATATGGAGGTCTATTGGTAAAAGGAGGCCGACCGATTCAATGCACTACTTGCCTTTGACGCCGGTTGTAGTGGTTGTTTATGGCAAAGGAGACCGCCGAAAACATGAGTTGGCACAGAGGAGAAAATATTGAAGGAGTGTTGGATCACCCATCCGATGGAGAAGCTTGGAAGCACTTTGATCGAGAGTATCCTGATTTTATCGAGGATCCTCGTAATGTAAGATTGCGGCTCTCCTCTGACGGTTTCACCCCGTTCGGACTTTCGGAGTCCCAGTATCCGTGTTGGCCTGTGATCGTCACTCCATACAACCTACCGCCTTGGATGTGCATGAAGACTCCAGTTATATTCTTAACCATCATCAACCCTGGTCCAAACAACCCAAAGAGAAACATCGATGTGTACTTGCAGCCATTAATAGATAAGTTGAATCAGTTGTAGGAGGTAGGCGCGAACACGTACGATGTTAGCAAGAAACAAAATTTTCAGATGAGGACGACCCTTATGTGGACTATCAACGACTTTTTGGCTTATGGTATATTATCAGGATGGAGCACGCATGGTCGTCTCTCATGTCCTTATTGCATAGACCGTACCAAGGCTTTCCGTTTGAAAAATGGAGGCAAACCGTACTTTTTCGATTGTCATCGACAGTTTCTGCCGAACGATCATCCATATAGGAGGAATATGAATGCTTTTCGTTCAGGCATTTCAGAGAAGATCATTCCACCGCCAAGGTGGGCGGAGACACTATTTTTTTCATGTATTATTATCATATGTTATTTACAGGTATGCCACGATGCGGAGGTAGTTCTGCAGTACAATGGCGGGGTAGTTCCGAACCCACCAGTAGTACTCCACCATACCGTACCATTCCAGGTCCAAATTACGAGTATTCTACTCCATCTAGTATTCCTCCATCCGCAAGTAGTCCATCGTCGGGTCTTGTCGATACTCCTGGGACAAGCAGTACTCCACCACATCGTACTGTTCCAGGTCCTAGTCACGAGTATTCTACTCTGTCTAGTATTCCTCCATCCATGAGTAGTCTAATCATTTATTGTATAACTCTTCGTTTTATTTGTTGCAACAAACCAACTTCTATCCACCCCCATCGGGTTGCCAAGATAGAGCATCAGTTTCCCTCCATCGTCGAAAAGCTTATCCGCGATGCAGTCTGCCTACAAAAGGCTCATGAATGCGATGGAAAGTCGATCCATGGTTGGATCATGCCCACACATTGGGTGAAGTTGAAGGTGAAATTCGAGGATCCCAGGAACAAGGAGAAATCAGAAAAGACAAAGATCGCCCGGTCGTTGTCGAGTAAGTGGTGTGGTAGATCAATTCCCATGATGGAATATTTTCGTCATCTGGTATGTATCATATATTAAGTATATATTAGTTTCTACACAGTTGGATAAAATATTTCATTTTAATAATAAACATTATCTTTTAATAGGTATAAAAGCAAGAGGACGCGAACATGGTGACCGTTTTCCTGGCCACCCATCATAAGGGCGACCAATTTGTCGGCGAGAGGGCTACATCGACCTATGTATGTTCGACTTTCTTATATATAATTTAAGTACAACTCCACGAATATATATATATATATATATATATATATATATATATATATATATATACAATAAACAAATCTCTTAACATATTATAGACATGCAAATAAATACCTTAGACGTTAGACTGGGAGATTTTTCTAGGAGGAGTATGTTATGTTACGTGATCAGGCGGTTGCTAGTGCGGCTGCAGAGGAAGCGCCCGATACTTTCGTGCAGCCACCTGCAACTTCTTCACCGGATAAGCTCTGGATGACCGTCATTGGCGGTCTTCATTGGGATACGTACTTCGGTACGGGATTCTATGTAGCTCCCCTTCCCAAAAATTTTGAAAATATTTTTTTATTATTTTATTTATTTGATTTAAATGGTGATTTTAAATTTCTTTTATAAATAATTATTTAGTTAATTATTACGGTAGATGATTTTAGCCATGGTTGAGATTGGAGTACAAGGTGAATAGGAATCATGGCACGGATAGTGCAGTGGCGTACTTTGACTAGTGATTAGCCATGGTAGGGGAATGCCGAGCCATAGGAGTGTCCTAACTAGAAAAATCAGGCCAAGTTATGGCGTGACCATTATAAATAAGTTTTATTAATTATTATTAGATTTATTGACTTTGCAGGAACCCGATTGAACCAACTTAGCCCGAACTGTTCCAAACCGAATACAAGCCCATGAGGTGTTGCAATGTGACCAAAGACGTCAGTGTAGACGCATATTGTATTGGTATTTTACCTTGGTAATTTTGGAGACAATTCTAGGAACAATTGCTGCATATATATAATATTATATGTGCTTATTATTAGAAATAATATTTTATTTAATAATATAGTAAATATTTCTCCTTAACAAATATGTTGGACTTTATGGAAATTATCTAGGTTATATATAAATATAGAAGTGTATGTAAGGTATATGGAAAATTAGGCTTTTATTTATATATAAAATATCATTGCATTTATTTGTGAATTTTTGGTATATAAAATTAATTATCGGATTTCAAATATTAATTATATTTAATATTTATCTCTCGTATTTGTATTTATGGTATCTATGGTATATTTAATATTTATCTCTCGTATTTGTATTTATGGTATCTATGGTATATGTGTATATATCGTTATATATATATATATATATATATATATATATATATATATATATATATATATATATATATATATATACATACATATATATACCTATGTATATATATACCTAAATTGTATTCATGGAATAATATATATATATATTTATGTATGTATATATAGATATAAAATATATATTTATTTATATGTATGTATATATATATATATATAAAATATATATATGCATATGTATTTATGTGTATAGATATATATAAATATATATAGGTTTTAATGGTTAAAAGGAAAAAAGAAAAGAAAAAAAAAAGAATGGGAAACAACATCCCAATAGAGCCACACCCACGGCATGGGGTCCAGGCCGAACAAGCCCAGTCCATACTGGGTGCTCCCAAAACCCACCCGAGCAGAGAGAAAACCCGACCCCATATAGCCGAAACTATGTTCATATAAGGAGATCGACGAATTTAGTTCAAAACCCTAGAAAATGTATCGCCACCCCGACCTCCAGGCCTGGGCGCATCCCCAGGCGCGTGCGCGACACCGAGGGCCGCCACCGCTGACCGGAGGTCGGCCACGCGCACGCTGAAAGCAGGACAGCCGCAGCAGTAGGTGCAGGGAACGTTCAACTTCGAAGGTGAATTTCTTCCTCTGTACTTCGTCGTTTTGAGATTCGTAAAGTATTCCGGAGAGCCTATATAACCCTCTCGAGATTCCATCAAGGGGATTTGAGGATAGTTTCACAACCTACCCATGAATTCGATGCAAAGTCGAAGAGAAACTACGTATAGACAGAACACAATTTCAGTCCAATTATCCACGTTCGGGGATCGATCTCGATCGATCCCGTACAGTATTAGAAATTCTATTTAAACACAATTACAGAAAACATGTATGGCTCCATGACCCAATTTGCGGAAGTCGAATTCATCGACCACGCGCCGAGAAATCGGATCCCGAAGTTGACCAAAAGTATGTTTTGAAAACTTAGAAAACCATCCACACGACGTGCGTCCCACCAATCTGGGCAACGTAGTCGCGAACCGAAAGCATCAAAAGCTGCGTAATGGTTTCGTGGTCGTGTGGGCTTTGGCGGAATTCAAATTGGTCGCGTGTGCACGACGAATTTGATGCGTATCCGTCGAAATTCACCGTATCATGCATTTTACAAATTCTCCAATTATTTTGTGCACGCTCGTCAGATCGAGAGGAAACTTATGTCAGTATGACCGTATCATTTTTCTGGTCCTGTATGCCAAGTTTGGTCCAATTCTGAGACAGTTGAATCGTACGTCGTTTTGCGGGCCCTACGGTCCCACTCAACGGACGATTTTGTGCACGGCCCGCCGAAATCCAACTTTGGACATACGGTTGGGTTTGTATCGGAAAACCGCATCCGTAGACATATAGTTTGACGACTTTAGAGACCATTGACTCTGACACACTTTTCGGTACAAAGCGGGTCCAACGACGGACATCGTTTTGCCCAAAATTACCGTTTTACCCCTGTGTCCAGAATTGGACTTAAGGACAGGCAATCCTAGCTAATTTGACTATTCTGAGAATGCTGGTACTATTTATTTCAGCATTCGGAGACTTCTGCATGTGTTGACTGATTGTGGCTCATTGAGTGGTATAGTATTATTGGTTTCTCCAGCTAAGGACCTCAGGCAAGTGCACTTTCTGATTGTTTTCCGATTCATAGTAGTCTTTTCATATCATTCTATACATATATCTTGCTGCTTGTTGACACGCTCGTCACACGGAGTAGTCGGGGGGGAAATATCTTAGTAGACATGTGGAATACCCAGAACTATCCCCGTGTCTTTCGTGAATGCTAGCAGCTGCACATGACACGTGCAATATATCTTATTTACCCCCTAGCCGTTCACATGTCGAAAAGGATATTTCACACCACCTAGATATATATCTTTTATTAGTTTTTTCTTGTTTACTTCTCTATCGTGCTATGACATCAGTTATCTTCCAGTTTTTCATATCTCATATGTTATTTTCATGTCTTGTTAATTCTATTGTGTTCTTGTATTATCGTCGATTTGTGTACTTGTTCCATTTCTGACTGGAAACCAACATTTTTCAGGTTTAGCCGCGATCACTCTTAGCACTTGGGAAGGCTTGGGTATGCTGAAGTCAACCTAGAAATAGAAAACAGTTTTACCATTTTCATTAATTGTAACATCTTGTATTTTCTTTAATTATAAGTGTTGTAATAAATTTAGAAATGTGAATGAGCAGCAAATATTATATTTGTGAGCATTTATTTCTTGCGGGCTTGACAGCGTTCTACCGCCGACTCTGCGGCGTAGGCTGGCTTGGACACGTCTCGTATCCGGAAAAGCGGGTGCGGGTCGTGACAAGTTTTTGTGTTGGCCCATGCAGGTCCATCTTCATAAAAGATTGCGAACTCGTGATGGTACGTTAGTCGTACTATTGTGAGCCTGTGCCTAAGAAATGCTCATTCACAAATAGGATTAAAATGATTTAGGAGGACAACTAGGATAAGGGTCCCTTATTAAATTGACTAATCGGGTAGTTAAGGTTGTTAGATAGGCCATGCAATTTAGATAACTTGCTAGATCCCTATAGGAACACTATTACTTTTGATATGACAATGTGATCCAATGCGAGTATACTATTCGCTTGGTATGTTAGACTTGCCTAGAATTAAGGCTATAATCTCGATAACCTGTTCAGTTTTCTTTTGCTCTATCTAGATATAAATTTTATATCATGAATTAGAATTGCCTGTTTTAAATTCTATTTTGCTGTAAGGAATTGGTTTATAATTCTTGATTCTGTTATTCCTGTATGAATCCCGAGTTAGATTTAATTCAAAGTTTTCCCTCAGCTATTTGAAATATATATGAGATAAATGTTAGGATGTTCTATTTTTCTTGTCGTCAGTTATTTCTGTGAGCACCCTGAAATTCGGTTGATTTTTTTTCATTTTATTTATTTTTTGATTGTTTGGTTTCATTAAATATTTTATTCTATTTATTTATCTGTTAGTGTACTTTTTCATGCCATTGATATTTGGAGTATCAGGGATGTTCAACTCTGGAAATCCTCTTCACGAGTTTCGGAGTGGACACGATTACCTTCATGATGGTATATGGTGTCCCACCTAAACTTGTTCCCTTGTGCCCCTTTTTCTTCGCTGAACATCGGGTCGAATTAGACCGTTCGATCAGTAATTGATTTTCCCACACTTTTTCTTGATCATTTTCAGCGCGTTACCATGACATTTAAATTGGGAGCGCAAGACCAGTCAGTTTCTTGAAACCAACTCCTCATTGATGATCTACTCGAGACGCTCGTCACCCATGACCTTTGTGTCCCCCTCAGATACGTCATTTTGAGCTCCATTTGATTCGCACAACTTTCCTGACGCGTGACCCGATTTTATTTCACGCCACGGCGTCACATTCATTTTCCAACCTGATTTGTGGGTCCCCTGTCGACCAAAACTTGTCAGCCCCAACTATGGACATGGCCCACTTTGAGCCTACTATCCGTCCGCCACTTGTGTCCCATTTATTGGAATCCCCATGTGCTACTTATTTGTACATGATCATCAACGTCTAATTATAATTCTATTTTTGCACGATGTCCAGTTTTGACCCAATCCGGCTCCACCGAGCCCAGTCCAGCTCCATGTTATTCTCTATCGGGACACCCTCGTATTTTCTTGCCCAAAAATATTAATTATTCTTTCTACCTATTTTTCTATATTTATCGGAATTTTCTGTTGAATTAAATCCTATAGGAATGACCAATTTTCCCCTAATTAATTCATAGCCTTTGATTCCCTTCAATTGATCCCAACCCTTGATTTTCCCCTCACATCCATAGCAGCATGCTGCCGGCTCTAACTTTGAGAAGAATACACTTTTTCCTTCTCTCTCTCTCTCACAATTAATAACACCTCTTTCTCTCTCTCCTTCCTTTTTTTATTTCTATTCCTATACTCAACCACAACAACACCAACACCATCAGCAACTACAACACACACCCGACCTCCACAACTTCCTCAGGCCGACCTCCCCTCCGGCGTGGCCTCGCCGCTGGCCATGGCCTCCACCCACAGCTCCTCCTTCTCCTCCTCCTCTTCCATATCATCATCTTCACCATTAACCCGAGCCACCATCTAAACATCATCACCACCACCTCCTTAAGCCAACCCGACCACCACCAACATGTTAGCCCAGTCGACCACCCCGCCGCACGTTCACCGTGCATCCCCACGGTGCCTCCGCCGGGCCAGGACGGCCGCGCAGCCGCACAGAGCTACACAGCAGCGGCGCACAGTGCAGCAGCTGCACAGCCGTGCAACTTCGTGCGCGTGCAGGCGCCACCGCCGGCGCCACCGTCGCCGTGGTCGGCGTGGCCGACCCCCGCGTAGCCGGGTGCACCCCCGGGGCAGGCCCCGTGGCCGTTGCTTCTCTCTCCGACGCATATCGGAGTCGATCCGTGCGTTTGGCACGGGTTCCCGTCGTGACGAGCTCGGAAACGACGCTGAAATCGTGCCCCGTCGTAGCGACTTCACGCACGTTTTTCCGGAGATCCGACCGTTGGATCGGCGATTTCTTTGCTCCGTCGCAATCTCGGTATATCCACCTTCATTCCTGTCAATTTTCGTCCCTTAATTTTATTGTTTGATACATCAAAATTGGCCACCAAGTTGACCGTTTAAATTGTATTAAATTTGGACAGTTTCGTGGGGCCAACTTCGTCAGCTTGTATCTCCTCCACCGCAGCTCCGTTTGGCGTGCTACTAGTTCCGGTGCGAAGCTGGTATAACCCTCTTGCTACCCCTTCAGTTTTGTTTCATTGTGAGCTTGTTTGATTGGTTGAATTCGACGCCAAAGTTGGCCGTCCGAATTCGTAATTTTCAACTTGTAAAATTCCATTTTTGAACACGGGACTCCAGATTTCATTTCTGACACCACCATTAGACTTGTGGCATCGTTCTGGCATGTTTTCATATAAAATTTGTTAGATTTGGAGAACGTGGGCCCGGGTACGTTTTTCGGTGCAAAGCGGGTCCCACTTTCTGGGTCAACGGGACTTTTTGACGCCGGCTCATCAGAATCCAATTCCGGAGATAGGGATGAGTTCGTATCGTCATTCTGGACTCGTTGACATATAATTTGCTAGGTTTTGGTGGACATTGGATCTGGCACGCATTTCGGTGCAAGTCGGATACCAATATCCGGGCCAACGGGTCATTTTGAGATCGGCTCATCGGAATCCAATTTCGGAGATACCGTTGAGTTCGTATCATCATTCTGGACTCGTTGACAGGTAGTTTGCTGAGTTTTGAGGACTTTGGCTCCGGCACGCATTTTCGTGCAAACTGGAATCCCAAGTTCTGGTCAACGGGCCAAAATGAGATCGGGTCAACGGAATCCAATTCTGGAGATACCGTTGGGTTCGTATCGACATTCTAGTTGCGTGGACATATAATTTGTTATATTTTATAGACTTGTTTTCTTGCACGTTTTTCGGTGCAAAATGGCTCCGACACGGATACCGTTTTGACCCGAAATTACCTTTTTGCCCTTGTGTCCAAATTGGACCGTTGGGTAGGCTATCCTAGCTAATTTGACCATTCTGGACACATTGGCGATGTTCATTTCATCGTCCGACAATGTTTGTTGATAATTTCTCTAAGTTTAACCTTTTTATAATTAATTAATAATTAATTCATATAATGTTCGTATTTCGGGATTAGTACAACGAAACTGAGATCAGCCAATTCCAGTGATCTCACATCGCTGAAATTGACAAGTTGGATACGTGGATCACTATAATAAGATTATCAGCCTTATCGATAATCTTCTTATCTCGATTTACGCGTCGTAAGTTTCAACGTACAAATAACGAAGTACACTTTATATTAGACTAGAATTGACCCTGATTGACCTAAGTTGACCAGTTGACCCAAAGTCAACTGTAAGTCAACACTTGACCTAGTTTGACTAGATTATTGACCGGAGTCGACCTAGAGTTGTTTGGACTTAGAAGAGCCTAGAATAATGTAGATTCATTTATTTTCAACTTGAACACCTTGTAACCTGTGTTGCTTTAAATAGGACTCTGTGGCTTCAGTGGGACCTCCTATACTTATCAGCTGTTCAGGTTATCGAGGCGAGTACATTCTCTGATCATTTCATATCCTGCTTAGAATTATTTTCTGCAGTAGATTACTTTACTTGTACTGTCACGTTGGTCACACGGATTGGTACTATATGGATCTCTACATGCGATGTTATCTCCCTCGGGAGCATCGGGTACATTGTGCTTGTGCATTTCACTTACATCATGTACTCATGTGCTTTCATTACATGTGCACTCCTGTGAATCTTGTACTCTCATGTTCACGGAGCCCCATGTATACTATCATGTGCACCCTATATGGGCCCTATGTGATATCCTGTGCAATAACATAACCTGTTTAGATCCTTGTGTATTGATTGGGGATACGGGGGAGTGCTAGTAGTCGTGTGAACAATTCCTTTGTAGTGTAGATTCCTGTGCACCTCGACATCCTGTGCAAATCTGTCCTGTTCACATGTGCTATCTCGTACTCTGACTCACTAGCCACTGTTAGTTCTCTATGTATAGTAGATATTTACATTACAGTTCTCTTCCTGTTTACATACATCATTTCTTCAGTACCTGTATCTTACTTTACTGCATGTTATATGTTTTCTAACCTGCTATGATCTGTTGAGATGTACTGTGCTCGCTCCAGTCCTGACTGGACCTGTTGATAAATTTTACAGATAGCCTGGAGGTGCCTGCTAGCCTAGAGGAGACACATTAGAGGTTGTTTAGGTAGTTATTTCATTTTGTCTGGAGTTGTATTTACTTTGTGGATTACTGTATCTTTATTTGAGTTTTGAGATGTACTTCTGGGTTTATGTATCTTAGACACTTAGACTTCTATCTTCTGTATTTATTTTGGATTTCATGTTTTATCTATCCTTATCATGCTCTACCTTAGATGTGATTGAGTTTGTATCTGCTATGTCACCCCCATTCGGGGAGTATAAACTGTTTAGTCTTATACTGTTAGATGCATTGAGACCTAGGACAGCGTTCTACCGCCGACACTGCGGCGTAGGCTGGGCGTTGTTATATTCTCGTGCCCTAACTCTAGGGTGCAGGTCGTGACAATTTCCCTCGGTCAACCTTTTACTTTAAGGACTAAGACTTACAGGCAGGTGTTTACGCTTTCTACCATAGTCAACTAAGTTGAAACTCTAGCAGCTCCTTAAAGTCCTTAGGAATATAGTTAGAGTAATTAAATGACTGCGACGACTAGACAGCAGCGCACTGTCGCCAATTGTTTGAGAATAGATAGTGTGGGTTCACTGCAGCCAGCAGCGCACTGGCGAGGCACAACCCATAGAATTGAAATCGTTTCGAAGAATCATAGCCTAGGGAACATTGCAGAAACTAAGTTCTCGTTGACCTCTTTAGATCTTAGATACCCTTGCGTCAATATAGGGTACAGCACCTGATAGCTTACCACACCTGAATCAAGGAACCAAGGGTTTGTCACAACCAGTGTATACAGGCGAGGCATAATTTTCGGTGAAATAATTTCAGACGTGTTTACAAGTTTAGGATACTATAGAGAATAGAAGATGACCGGTGTGACCCTAAGATCCAAAACCAATACTAAGGTAAGTCTTGTAAGTTGAGTAGCATGTCTCCCACCCTAACATCCCATGGTCCTTGTGATCTATTGACAAAGCAACCGACTGACACTAATAGGTTTACCTGGAGTATAGAATTCAGAAGCCCATAACCCATTAGTCGACCAAGGTCTCATGGATAGTAGGATGCCTATAAATGAGGACACCAGGTAAGACTTTGATTCTCTCAAAACTTGAACCAATTGTGTCGTATTTTAAAAATCTCGCATATTTATATTTGGACGCTCTTGACCAATGCTGATATTACAGCCTAGTTTTGCAAGCTTACTCTTTTATCGAGCTTGATTCAAGACATATATCTATTGGGGACGCCCGCTAACATATTGTCTAATCAGAATCATTGTATTACGGTCTGATCAACCATGATGCATTCGGTTCACACTTTATTTAATTATACTACGTGGATTGAGATGTAGAAATATCTAGGATCTCATCCACGATTGCTTTGGCAATTCCTCTTGAATTATGCATTCGCCTTTTGAATCACGAAATCATATTCAGTGACATCTCTCTTGAACTCTTATTATTTTTGTCTTTCACTAATTGGAAAGATGAATGTTCGTATTTGATAGATAGAGACAACGTATCCCCATGGCTATGATAGTAGTACACGCAAGTGTAGCTACCATCGGCCAGCCCTGTGACTAGAATCCTGCCTTGAGTTACTCGTCCTCCCTTCGACCCTAAACCTCCTATCTTGATCTTCTGGTCATCTGAGTCCGAGAATGATTAGGATCTTTCCCTTGACCAAATGCCAACCTAGGGGACTACCTATGCTCAGGAGACCAATTATTGTAAGCCTCTAATCTTTTGTTTTGAAGCTTGCTTCAACTAGAACCCTTGTGACAATAGTCCGACAGGTTTGATCCCAATAGAAATTTACGACTCAGTTGTTAGAAATCTTTTCATATGATGTGCCTTAGAGTTGGTTACCCCGTCGACAACTCATGTATACTGTGGACGAGTAGGTCATCCTATTTTATCGACCATGTGTCATTGCACACGCACTCGTTTTCCATTTATTGAGGAACGACCCTTGACTTGACTTATATCTACCGTATCCCGTATGTCGTGCCTTATTCTTTATTAACAAGAGTTGGGGTACAATATCCGAACTTTTAAAAATTCTTCTAGCTTCATTATTCCTAAAATCATGTCCTAGCTTCTAAGGTGGGTAGACTGTAAGCCTTCTAAAATTTTGGTATATATGAGGATTACCGAGTGATTAGAATAACTTCCATTAGGATGACGATTAGTGCCCTTGGACTCCCACTTTTTATTTAGATCATTTTGTGTCTCCGGCCGTGTCATTAATATTCGGAGCACGAGACCAGTTGTTACCTTCCAACAAATTTTACATGCAAACTCTAGACGAGTACACCTTCATCTAGGTATATCATGTCCCACTCAAACACGTCACCTCATACTCTATTTTTATGGTACGACTTTCAGGTAAAAAGGACTAGCTATGACCCTTACCACAATACCAGAATACTTTCCGACTCCTTTTAGAGCCTCAACCTTGACTCAGTTCGTTCGATCCAATATATGGTTGTGATTTACTCGAAACCCACTACTTATATGCCACTAGTGTGCCACACAATTGAGGCCTCATGTGCTGCTTAAACACAAAAGTCACTGAAGGCACATTTTTGGTCTTTAGGAACCTAGCTAACCAACTCGACTAGCAACTAGCTCAACCACTTGGAAGGAACCCTATTCTAGGATACCCTAATCTAGTAGGAATAGTTCTAACATTGATCTTGTCTAGTCCATGTAGATTGAAACCCAATGTTCATCCAACCAACGACTGATGTCCAAATAAAGAACCCAGTAAGATCACAATCTTGGTTTCTCAAATTCGGTCCTATTTTGGAATGTTGTTTAGAACTTCGAGAAGAGAATTTCTGTATTGCACAGATTACAAGCCCCTCTAAAAACGAAGGGTTCTTCGAGTTAGCAAATGACTAAACTAGAGTAGCCCAACCTAGCGACTTTCTCTCTATCTGCATCATTGGAAACTCTCTTCGGCTCTAAACTTCATAATTGCTCTCGATTACTTTCCTTATCTTCCTGTCCTCCCCATTTCAGAGTGACGAATAGTCATGCCTATTAGAATTTATCAATATCTTTAGCCATTTGTGTAAATTTATTGCTTGTTAAACTTTGGGTTACTTAGGATTATAGACGCCATGTACAGTAGATACCTATGGGTAGAAATTTTAGCAACTAGTCGAAAGATCATAAAGTTTTTAGTGACAAAAGATTTAATGGAGTAGTGTGACCAAAGGTAGATAGACGTCCTCAATGTATTCGGAGTTATAAAATGGCTAGAGGAGGTTATAAAATATTTTGAGTAATTAAATTGAGGAGATTAAGGTAATAGTAGATCTCCTCTTGATTTTAAGAATAGTTACGAATTAGAATTTCGAGGACGAAATTATTTTAAGGTGGGTAGATTTGTAGCTCCCCTTTCCAAAAATTTTAAAAATATTTTTTTTATTATTTTATTTATTTGATTTAAATGGTGATTTTAAATTTTTTTTATAAATAATTATTTAGTTAATTATTACGGTAGATGATTTTAACCATGGTTGAGATTGGAGTACAAGTGAATAGGAATCATGGCACGGATAGTGCAGTGGCGTGCTTTGACTAATGATTTGCCATGGTAGGGGAATATCGAGCCATAGGAGTGTCCTAACTAGGAAAACCAGGCCAAGTTATGGCGTGACCATTATAAATAAGTTTTATTAATTATTATTAGATTTATTGACTTTGCAGGAACCCGGTTGAACCAACTTAGCCCGAACTGTTCCAAACCGAATACAAGCCCATGAGGTGTTGTAGTGTGACCAAAGACGTCAGTGTAGACGCATATTGTATTGGTATTTTAGCTTGGTAATTTTGGAGACAATTCTAGGAACAATTGCTATATATATATATAATATTATATGTGCTTGTTATTAGAAATAATATTTTATTTAATAATATAGTAAATATTTCTCCTTAACAAATATGTTGGATTTTATGGAAATTATCTAGGTTATATATAAATATAGAAGTGTATATACTGTATATGGAAAATTAGGCTTTTATTTATATATAAAATATCATTGCATTTATTTGTGAATTTTTGGTATATAAAATTAATTATCGGATTTCAAATATCAATTATATTTAATATTTATCTCTCGTATTTGTATTTATGGTATCTATGGTATATGTGTATATCGTTTTATATATATATATATATATATATATATATATATATATATATATATATATATATATATATATTATATTTTTTTAATATATATATATATATTTTTTTTTTTTTTTTGGGGGGGGGGGGGGGGGCGGGGGGGGGGTCCGGGGGTGGGGGGAGCCCGGGGGGGGGGGGGGGCAGGGAGGGGGAGGTGTCCGGCAGCGGGTGCCACCCGGGGCCGCGGCCAAAGCCGCCCAGCCACCCCGGGTGGAAGGGGGGGCTCGATCCCAGCCCACCCCTAGGGGAGCCAACCCTCCTAACCACAAGAGCTATATATATATATATATATATATATATATATATATATATATATATATATATATTTGATATATATATGTATATGTGAAACCCGTAATCTTAGTTAATTAATTGAAATTCTAAAATTTTGATTATTAAAATTTTGTGATGCTAAATTAATAATGTGCCAGATTAGTATTAGGCTAAATAGAAAATTATTTTCAAAATAAATGAATTTGGATTTTGTATGCCAGGCCAGACACGAACCCAATTTGAAACTAAAAGAAAAATAATAAATTTTTGGTAATGTTTAGTTAGATTTTTTTTTAAAAGAAAATTCTTATAGTTTTTTTTCTAATATTTTAGCCCACCATAATTGTTTAGCCCAAGTTTTTAAAACCCATTTTTTTAGCTTTAGGTCCAAAGCCATTTATATATATAAAACCAAGCCCATTGAAGCCTTCACCATAAAGCCAAACTCATACTGTCCATTCATTCTTAGCCCATTCATTCTGTGAATGAGTCCATTCATTCTGTGAATGAATGAATTTTCATTCATTAATTGTGCAGACAATTGTTGGAATGAGCACTCTTCAGAACTAAATTACCATCTACATTTTTCTTTGCTATGAATGGACGAGGCTTTCCCTCTCCTTCCCGTAACCACCCCGATCTCCTCTGTTCATCTTCCGAACGGCCATGGCCGTTGGCCTTCTTCCAATGGTAACCCCCAAACTCTTTTCCCTATATAAACCCTTCTCTCCTATTCATTCTCCTCATCCCATTCCCCAAAACCTTTTTTTTCCTAAAACCTAGACTCCCATTTCCGGCGAACACTGAGCCCTCGGCGACCCCGGCCATCCGCGTCGACCCGACGTCGCACCCCTCCAGTCGCCGACCTCCCTGCGCTCAACTTCGCCCGTCGCACACCTCCGGCGCGCCCCAACCCGCGACCCCGGCACTCCGCCCGCGGCATCTCCGCCCAACCACCAGGGCGCCACCGCATCCTCGCTGATTTTCGGCGCCACAGCAGCTTCGGTGACCCTTCGTCGTTGTTCTTTCGTGTTTCTGAGTCGCAGCACCCCGCGGGATTCCCGATCTGTTGTCTGGTTTGTTCTCGGGCGTTCCAGTGCTTTCTGTGGAACTTTACTGTGGTCTTTTCCAAAGCTTGGGTGCTGAATACGCAGCCGAACTCCGGTGAGGCGAGTTCCGAGTCTGAGGCATCACTTCGGATTCCTTCGTTTTTCGGTAACCTCTGGATAGTCCCGTAGTTCTCTATTTCGTCTGTGATGAAATCTGGTCCCCGGTTCCTTCGGGAATTCGGATTATCAGTTATCCTTCGGAAAATTTGATTTTCTGTTACGTTTCTGGATTCGAAAAAATTCGGATTGTTGTTCTGTGATTTTTGGGTCTGTGATGATCCTTTTGGATTTTTCCGAATTCGGTTCGGAAAGGTTCTGTGAGTTTTGGAAGGATTCTGTTGGTTAGAGATTTTTGGCACTTGGCTTTTGAAGAATTTTTGTGGCTATTTTCGGGAATTCCGAGTCTGTTTCGGGAATTCTGATATTATTCCGGGTTTTCCGATGTGGCTTAGGAAATTATTCTGTGGTTATTTTTATATAAATATTTTTGGGTATCCCTGGTTTGGGATTGTTTTTGCAGGTTGTAGCACACTTTCCCAGTTTTTGGGTTGACCAAAAATAGAGGAAGTGCTGCCGAAATTTTTATAAAAATTATAAAAATGATTTTAAAATGATTTTCAGAAATGACATTATTTTAGGGCGACGACCTTATCGGTCAATGGGCCCAAGTGAAATACAAACGCACCGGTCTGTCCGGACTTTGAGGCAGAGTAGCTGTAAATGAAGATTGGACCAGTTCTGAGACTCATTCTATTTTATTCTTAATTATTAGTTATTATTATTATTATGTAATTTTGTAGGTAAATTTACAAGACTAACAAATTTTTTCTTATTTTAATTCTTGGGAATGTAAGGGCATAAGCCCATTTATCTATTTTTGTAAATTGTAATAAGTAGGAATTAGCTGTGGATTTGCTGAGTTTGTGAACGCGTAGAATTAATTAATATTATTATTAATTAATTAGTTAGAAATTCATGATTTTCTCACTTAAAGAAAAGAAAAATATATTTATATGTATAATAATAAAATACTAACTTTTTCCCAATAAAGTTGATAAAAACAAGTTTTCCGGAATAAAACATAAATTGGATTTCCTAAATTATAACTCACTAGAAAAGCGAGTTTTGTTTGTGTTGATTCACACAAGATTAAAATTGACTAGGAAACAAAATCTAGAGATTGTAACTAGATTCTAGAGTTGTGGTTTCTGAGACATAATTTCCGGAATGTAGGATTTCAAAGAAGAAGGTGACTGTTCAAATTCCGAAGAACCAATCTCGTCCAACTTAAGAAATTTAAGGCAAGTACATTTATGTGGATTTACGATTATTTTAACAATCATTTCATTGCAAATTTAAACCACTGTTATACACGAACTCTTTCGAGAGTACTGACCGTACTGTTGGGGAATGGGGGAGTAGAGTAGTGGATATGACCAAATCCAAAATTAGGATAACTGACTGTATTAGCTTTTCCCTCTTCACACGGGGGACAAGCCATACCGTATCGCTAGGATACTACTGTAACCCAATCCGGTCATATTCATTACCTATTCATATCACTGTACTGTATTTCAAAATTGATTCATCTTTAAAAACTGTTTAAAAGTGCATGATATTAATTGTCATTTTAATTGTTAAAATTTGCATGAATAGTACTTTGCTCCTTTCCTGACTGGATAACCGTAGGTACTACTGATGACCTGGAGATGCTGATCAATAGCTATTATGATCCTGACTTGTACCCGACAGTACTTCCAGCTGATGATGATGTTGTGGCGTCTCCATAGATGCTACTTAATTTGAGAGTTTAGTTGTTTCTGTGTTTTTTTTAAAGTTATGAATCCTTGTATCAAGAACAAGTTTAAATTATCGTTTAAATAAATGTTGTGGAAAATTTTAGACCCAAATGTTGTTGATTACCTGCATATGGATTACAGCTTACTGCCGCCGTCTCATCAACGGTACAGGCTGGGCATGATCCGATTCGACCCAAGTATTTGGGGATCGGGTCGTGACATGTTTTTAGTGGTGGCCCATGCAGGTCCAATCAATCAACAACTTAGGAAAACCTAGGAAACATTTAGAACATTAGAACAATAATTTGCCACAACATAGGACCAAAATATATTATAATTAAATATTTTTGTTTGATTATAGATAGGCTACCTTGCTTATGTTTATATCCTAAACCTTCCAGAGAATGGCCACTGACAATACCAACCCTGCTAGCGATAGGATGTCAACACCTGACCATACCCCACCTCCCCAATCAAGTCCGGATCCTACACCTCGGCAGTTGGCCGATCGTCCTCATAATACAACGACGGATCCATCATCTTCTCGGACAGAGATGCAACCCCCTTTGGTTTCGCCTACTCCAGCTGCCCCACCGGTGCCTGTGGACCCCACTGACCTCATAGGTCTGCTAAGAGGAGTGCTAGAGGCCCAGAGAACTCAAGTTGAAGCTCATCGCAAGAAGACGGCCATTATGAGAGAAGGCATGGAGAATGCCCATAGCGTGGCAATGGCTGCACTGGAAAGAGGAGAAGCAGCTCAACAGGAACCAAGGCCTGCCAAGGTAAACATAAATTTAAGGATTAATTTATGTAATAATAAGACTATTTAATTAATGGAAATTATATTGCCAAGGTGGGCGATATTGAGAGCTTTAAGAAGCAGAACCCTCGACCCTTCAAGGGAACCAAGGGAATCGTCTATGCTGACGAATGGCTCGATAGTATGGAGCGTCTCCTGAGCGTCGCTCGACTTCCAGAAGACCTCAAGGCTGAAGCAGTAGGACTCCAACTGCATAATATAGCAAGCACCTGGTATCGGAATGAACCCCGACTCTAGGATAGGCAGGTTGACTGGGACACCTTCAAGAGGTTATTCCAGAGGAAGTTCTTTCCAACTTCGGAGTTGCGGGAGATGGAGCGACAATTCCAGAACCTGAAGCAGGGCAACATGACTGTGGAAGAGTATGCTGCTGAATTCGGCCAGCTCAGCCGATTTGCCAAGGACCTGGTGGCTGACCCTGACGATCGTGCTGAAAGGTTCAGATATGGACTAAGAGAAGAGATCCGCACCCATGTAATCTCAGGCGGTGCTAAGACTTATGAAAAGATCCTGGAGCGAGCTCAAGACATAGAGAAGAGCCAACCTGCCCGCTCGAAGAGAGATTATCCTGGAACTAACAACTTCCAGGGTAATCAGAAGAAGCCCAACAACAACAATAACAACAGCAACAACAACAACCGTCCTCCCTACCAGCAGGCGAGGAACAATGACAAGGCGCCTCCGAGGCAGATCCCCGTCTGCGACTTTTGCAAGAGGCCGGGACATCTGGCGAATATCTGCAGGAAGAGGCTAGGGCACTGCCTAGTCTGTGGGTCTTCCACCCATCAAGTGAGGGACTGCCCTTTGTCGACTAACCGGACTGGAGCAACTCCGCAGAAAGGACCTCTGTCCACTCAGCAACAACAATTTGGGCAGCATCAACAGAAGACGGGGCGAGCTTTTGCCCTGACAGCAGAGGAATCAGAACCAGCTCAGGAACCTGTAGCGGATGTCATATCAGGTTCTATCTATGTGCATTCCTACCCTGCCTTAGCTTTATTTGATTCGGGAGCATCACATAGTTTCATAGCCACCAAATTCATATCTGCACACCATATAGTTACTGGCTTTAGCAAGAAAATCTGTAAAGTTATGACTGGAGGAGGACCCTTACCTATTACTGAGATCTGTGAATACCCTATTACCATAGCTGGTCATAACTTTATAGCACCTTTGCTTGTCATGCCCTTACCTAACTATGATGTAGTCCTAGGGATGGACTGGTTAAGTAAGCAGCATGCGCTGATAGACTGTCATCGAGGATGTGTAGTCTTCAGTCCACCTGGAGAACCGAAGTTTGAAATCTCTCGAACTCCGGAGGAGATGGAATGTGTTACCTATACCTCTATCACTGAAGAGTCCAGACCTCCGCACCTTATCATAGCGGAATTTATGGATGTTTTCCCTGATAGTCTTCCCGGGTTACCCCCAGACCGATACATAGAGTTCACCATTGACCTAGTTCCCGGCTCTTCCCCTATTTCTAAGGGATGCTACAGAGTCAACCCGAAGGAGGCCAAGGAGATGAAGGATCAGATCAATGAACTGAAGGCTCTGGGATTCATTCGAGACGGAGCTTCACCCTGGGGAGCGCCTGTCTTGTTTATTCCCAAGAAGGACGGAACGGTGAGAATGTGCATCGACTACCGGGCGCTGAACAATATCACAATCAAGAACAAGTACCCTTTGCCCCGGATCGATGACCTGTTTGACCAACTCAGTGGAGCCAAGGTATTTTCCAAGATTGATCTCAGATCTGGCTACCATCAGATCAAGGTCAGGAATGAGGACATTCCCAAGATGACGTTCAACACCAAGTATGGGCAGTTTGAATTCTTGGTCATGCCGTTTGGACTGACAAATGCTCCGGCTGTATTCATGAACCTTATGAACAAGGTTTTCCATGAATACTTAGATCAATTTGTTGTTGTCTTCATTGATGACATTTTGATCTATTCAAAGACTGAAGAGGAGCATGAGGAGCACATCAGGAAGGTTCTGGGAACTTTGAGGAAAGAGAAGTTATATGGTAAGCTATCCAAATGTGAATTTTTTCTAGACAAGGTAGATTTTCTTGGCCATGTTGTCACAGGAGAAGGAATTTCGGTGGATCCTAAGAAGATAGTTGTTGTGGAGAAGTGGTCTACCCCAAGCTCAGTTGCGGAAATCAGGAGTTTCTTGGGTTTGGCGGGCTACTACCGGAAGTTCGTGAAGGACTTTGCTAGAATTGCTGAACCAATGACGAAGCTGACTCGGAAGAATGAAGAGTTCATCTGGACAGAAGAGTGCCAGGCTGCATTCGAGGAGCTAAAGAAGGGGCTTACCACTGCACCAATCCTTGCGCTACCCGCAGGATCCGGTGGTTTCACAATCTACAGCGATGCCTCTGGAAAAGGACTGGGATGTGTTCTTCAACAAAATAGGAAAGTGATTGCTTACGCATCTAGGCAATTACGGAACCATGAGAAAAATTATCCCACACATGACCTGGAGCTGGCAGCAGTTATCTTTGCGTTGAAGCTATGGAAGCACTATCTGTATGGAGAGAGAGTGGAGATATACACAGACCACAAAAGTCTGAAGTATGTTTTCACTCAGAAAGAGTTGAACATGAGGCAAAGAAGATGGCTGGAGCTAATGAAGGACTTTGACATCGACCTGCAGTACCACCCGGGTAAGGCTAATGTGGTCGCTGATGCACTTAGTCGATACCCAGTGGCGATGTTCTTGACTAAGGAGCGGCATCTGCTAGAAGACATCGAGAAGCTTGGATTAGAGATCATATTGCCTGGAGATAGAAGGATGGAGCTGGATGCTGATTCAGTACTGATGAAGTTGCAAGTGAGCTCGTATCTGATGGACAAGATCAAGGAGACTCAGTTTCAAGACGAGGTACTTTGCAAACTGAGAGACCAAGTGTTGGCAGGAACACTTGAGGGTTTCTCAATCGCCAGCGATGGAGCTTTGAACAATGGTACGAGACTTTGTGTACCATCTGGCGAACTGAAGAACGAGCTGATGAAGGAAGCACATCAGTCACAGTATTCTATACATGCTGGAGCTAATAAGATGTATCGGGATATGCGCACTATTGTTTGGTGGTATGGAATGAAGAAAGATGTGTCCAGATTCGTGGCGAGATGTTTGATCTGTCAGCAAGTGAAGGCCAGTAGACAGAGACCCGCAGGACTTCTACAATTACTGGACATTCCGGAGTGGAAGTGGGAGCACATCACAATGGATTTCGTGTCAGGTTTGCCTCGTTCCCAAGGAGGGAAGGATGCCATCTGGGTTATAGTGGACCGACTAACCAAGTCAGCTCACTTTATCCCCTTCAAGGTTGGTTTATCCACCGAGAAGTTGGCGGCACTATACATGCGACACATCTACCGGATTCATGGAGTACCGGTAAGCATTGTATCTGACCGAGACACTCGTTTTACCTCTCACTTTTGGAAAAGTTTGCATGACAGACTGGGGACACAGTTGAAGTTCAGCACTGCCTATCACCCCCAGACAGATGGTCAATCAGAGAGGACGATACAGACACTGGAGGATATGCTGAGATCGTGTGTCTTGGAGTTCGGAGGATCGTGGGAAGACCATTTGCACTTGGTAGAGTTTTTTTATAATAACAGCTACCAAGCCAGCATTGGTATGACCCCATTTGAGGCTCTGTATGGACGTCATTGCCGTACACCATTGGCATGGGACGACGTAGGAGAAAGGGTACTGCTAGGCCCAGAGATGGTGACTGACGCAGCAGAGAAGGTGAAGATAATCAGAGACAAGCTCAGAATTGCTCAAGACAGACAGAAGCATTGGGCAGACAGTAGTCGTCGACCACTACAGTTTGAAGAAGGAGATAAAGTCTTTGTGAAGATTTCTTCTACCAGAGGTACAATCAGATTTGGCAGAGCTGGGAAGCTGAGTCCCAGGTACATTGGACCCTTTGAAGTTCTGAGCTGGATTGGAGAAGTGGCGTATAGGTTAGCTCTACCAGCTAATCTAGAGGGCGTGCACAACGTCTTCCACGTCTCACAGCTTAGAGGCTACGTCCCTGATGAGAATCACATCTTAGACCACTAAGAGCTGGAGATTGGATCGAGCCTCACTATGCCTGAGAAGCCAGTGGCGATTTTAGACCGAGGCGAGAAGAAGACCAGGACCTCGGTGACTCCGATAGTTTGAGTAATGTGGAGGCATGATTCCCCAGGCGAGTCTACCTGGGAACGAGAGGATGAGATACGGGAGAAGTACCCGTATTTGTTTGAGACCTGAGGTAATTTCTAACCCAACTCTTTAAATTTCGAGGACGAAATTTTCTAAGAAGGGAAGGTTGTGAAACCCATAATCTTAGTTAATTAATTGAAATTCTAAAATTTTGATTATTAAAATTTTGTGATGCTAAATTAATAATGTGCCAGATTAGTATTAGGCTAAATAGAAAATTATTTTCAAAATAAATGAATTTGGATTTTGTATGCCAGGCCAGACACGAACCCAATTTGAAACTAAAAGAAAAATAATAAATTTTTGGTAATGTTTAGTTAGATTTTTTTTTTTAAAAGAAAATTCTTATAGTTTTTCTAATATTTTAACCCACCATAATTGTTTAGCCCAAGTTTTTAAAACCCATTTTTTAGCTTTAGGTCCAAAGCCATTTATATATATAAAACCAAGCCCATTGAAGCCTTCACCATAAAGCCAAACTCATACTGTCCATTCATTCTTAGCCCATTCATTCTGTGAATGAGTCCATTCATTCTGTGAATGAATGAATTTTCATTCATTAATTGTGCAAACAATTGTTGGAATGAGCACTCTTCAGAACTAAATTACCATCTACATTTTTCTTTGCTATGAATGGACGAGGCTTTCCCTCTCCTTCCCGTAACTACCCCGATCTCCTCTGTTTATCTTCCGAACGGCCATGGCCGTTGGCCTTCTTCCAATGGTAACCCCCAAACTCTTTTCCCTATATAAACCCTTCTCTCCTATGCATTCTCCTCATCCCACTCCCCAAAACCTTTTTTTTTCCTAAAACCTAGACTCCCATTTCCGGCGAACGCTGAGCCCTCGGTGACCCCGGCCATCCGCGTCGACCCGACGTCGCACCCCTCCGGTCGCCGACCTCCCTGCGCCCAACTCCGCCCGTCGCACACCTCCGACGCGCCCCAACCCGCGACCCCGGCGCTCCGCCCGCGGCATCTCCGCCCAACCACCAGGGCGCCACCGCATCCTCGCTGATTTTCGGTGCCACAGCAGCTTCGGTGACCCTTCGTTGTTGTTCTTTCGTGTTTCTGAGTCGCAGCACCCCGCGGGATTCCCGATCTGTTGTTTGGTTTGTTCTCGGGCGTTCCAGTGCTTTCCGTGGAACTTTACTGTGGTCTTTTCCAAAGCTTGGATGCTGAATACGCAGCCGAACTCCGGCGAGGCGAGTTCCGAGTCCGAGGCATCACTTCGGATTCCTTCGTTTTTCGGTAACCTCTGGATAGTCCCGTAGTTCTCTATTTCGTCTGTAATGAAATCTGGTCCCCGGTTCCTTCGAGAATTCGGATTTTCGGTTATCCTTCGGAAAATTTGATTTTCTGTTACGTTTCTGGATTCGAAAAAATTCGGATTGTTGTTCTGTGATTTTTGGGTCTGTGATGATCCTTTTGGATTTTTCCGAATTCGGTTCGGAAAGGTTCTGTGAGTTTTGGAAGGATTCTGTTGGTTAGAGATTTTTGGCACTTGGCTTTTGAAGAATTTTTGTGGCTATTTTCGGGAATTCCGAGTCTGTTTCGGGAATTCTGATATTATTCCGGGTTTCCCGATGTGGCTTAGAAAATTATTCTGTGGTTATTTTTATATAAATATTTTTGGGTATCCCTGGTTTGGGATTTTTTTTGCAGGTTGTAGCACACTTTCCCAGTTTTTGGGTTGACCAAAAATAGAGGAAGTGCTGCCAAAATTTTTATAAAAATTATAAAAATGATTTTAAAATGATTTCCAGAAATGACATTATTTTAGGGCGACGACCTTATCGGTCAATGGGCCCCAGTGAAATGCAAACGCACCGGTCTGTCCGGACGTTGAGGCAGAGTAGCTGTAAATGAAGATTGGACCAGTTCTGAGACTCATTCTATTTTATTCTTAATTATTAGTTATTATTATTATTATGTAATTTTGTAGGTAAATTTACAAGACTAACAAATTTTCTCTTATTTTAATTCTTGGAAATGTAAGGGCGTAAGCCCATTTATCTATTTTTGTAAATTATAATAAGTAGGAATTAGCTGTGGATTTGCTGAGTTTGTGAACGCGTAGAATTAATTAATATTATTATTAATTAATTAGTTAGAAATTCATGATTTTCTCACTTAAAGAAAAGAAAAATATATTTATATGTATAATAATAAAATACTAACTTTTTCCCAATAAAGTTGATAAAAATAAGTTTTCCGGAATAAAACATAAATTGGATTTCCAAAATTATAACTCACTAGAAAAGCGAGTTTTGTTTGTGTTGATTCACACAAGATTAAAATTGACTAGGAAACAAAATCTAGAGATTGTAACTAGATTCTAGAGTTGTGGTTTCTGAGACATAATTTCCGGAATGTAGGATTTCAAAGAAGAGGGTGACTGTTCAAATTTCGAAGAACCAATCTCGTCCAACTTAAGAAATTTAAGGCAAGTACATTTATGTGGATTTACGATTATTTTAACAATTATTTCATTGCAATTTTAAACCACTGTTATACACGAACTCTTTCGAGAGTACTGACCGTACTGTTGGGGACTGGGGAGTAGAGTAGTGGATATGACCAAATCCAAAATTAGGATAACTGACTGTATTAGCTTTCCCCTCTTCACACGGGGACAAGCCATACCGTATCGCTAGGATACTACTGTAACCCAATCCGGTCATATTCATTACCTATTCATATCACTGTACTGTATTTCAAAATTGATTCATCTTTAAAAACTGTTTAAAAGTGCATGATATTAATTGTCATTTTAATTGTTAAAATTTGCATGAATAGTACTTTGCTCCTTTCCTGACTGGATAACCGTAGGTACTACTGATGACCTGGAGATGCTGATCAATAGCTATTATGATCCTGACTTGTACCCGACAGTACTTCCAGCTGATGATGATGTTGTGGCGTCTCCATAGATGCTACTTAGTTTGAGAGTTTAGTTGTTTCTGTGTTTTTTAAGTTATGAATCCTTGTATCAAGAACAAGTTTAAATTATCGTTTAAATAAATGTTGTGGAAAATTTTAGACTCAAATGTTGTTGATTACCTGCATATGGATTACAGCTTACTGCCGCCGTCTCATCAACGGTGCAGGCTGGGCATGATCCGATTCGACCCAAGTATTTGGGGATCGGGTCGTGACAATATATATATATATATATATATATATATATATATATATATATATATATATATATATATATATATAGTGTATATATCGTTATATATGTATATATAGATATATATACATACATACATATATATACCTATGTATATATATACCTAAATTGTATTCATGGAATAATATATATATATATATATATATAAAATATATATATATATATATATATATATATATATATAATATATATATGCATATGTATTTATGTGTATATAGATATATAAAAATATATATAGGTTTTAATGGTTAAAAGGAAAAAAGAAAAGAAATAAAAAGAATGGGAAACAACATCCCAACAGAGCCACACCCACGGCATGGGGGCCCAGGCCGAGCAGGCCCAGTCCATACTGGGTGCTCCCAAAACCCACCCGAGCAGAGAGGAAACCCGACCCTATATAGCCGAAACTATGTTCATATAAGGAGATCGACGAATTTAGTTCAAAACCCTAGCAAAACGCATCGCAACCCCGACCTCCTGGCCTGGGCGCATCCCCAGGCACGTGTGCGACGCCGAGGGCCGCCGCCGCTAGCCGAAGGCCGGCCACGTGCGCGCTGAAAGCAGGACAGCCGCAGCAGTAGGTGCTGCGAACGTTCAACTTCGAAGGTGAATTTCTTCCTCTGTACTTCGTCGTTTTGAGATTCGTAAAGTGTTCCGGAGAGCCTATATAACCCTCTCGAGATCCCATCAAGGGGATTTGAGGATAGTGTCACAACCTACCCATGAATTCGACGCAAAGTCGAAAAAAAACTACGTATAGACAACACAATTTCAGTCCAATTATCCACGTTCGGGGATCGATCCCGTACAGTATTAGAAATTCTATTTAAACACAATTACAGACAACATGTAGGGTTCTACGACCCAATTTGCGGAAGTCGAATTCATCGACCACGCGCCGAGAAATTGGATCCCGAAGTTGACCAAAATCATGTTTTGAAAACTTAGAAAACCATCCACATGACGTGCGTCCCGCCAATCCAGGCAACGTGATCGCGAACTAAAAGCATCAAAAGTTGCATAATGGTTTCGTGGTCGTGTGGGCTTTGGCGGAATTCAAATTGGTCGCGTGTGCGCGACGAATTTGATGCGTATTCGTTAAAATTCACCGTATCGTGCATTTTGCAAATTCTCCAATTACTTTGTGTACGCTCGTCAGATCGAGACGAAACTTACGCCAGCAGGACCGTATCATTTTTCTGGTCCTGTATGCCAAGTTTGGTCCAATTCTGAGACAGTTGAATCGTACGTCGTTTTGCGGGCCCCACGGTCCCACTCAACGGGCAATTTTGTGCACGGCCCGCCGAAATCCAACTCTGGACATACGGTTGGGTTCGTATCGGAAAACCAAATTCGTAAACATATAGTTTGACAATTTTAGAGACCACTGACTCTGGTACGCTTTTTGGTGCAAAACGGGTCCAACGGCGGATATCGTTTTGCCCAAAATTACCGTTTTACCCCTGTGTCCAGAATTGGACTTAAGGACAAGCAATCCTAGCTAATTTGACTATTCTGAGAACGTTGGTACTGTTTATTTCAGCATCCGGAGACTTCTGCATGTGTTGACTGATTGTGGCTCATTGAGTGGTATAGTATTATTGGTTTCTCCAGCTAAGGACCTCAGGCAAGTGCACTTTCTGATTGTTTTCCAATTCATAGTAGTCTTTTCATATCATGTCTATACATATATCTTGCTGCTTGTTGACACGCTCGTCACACGGAGTAGTCGGGAGGGGAAATATCTTAATTAGTAGACATGTGGACTACCCAGAACTATCCCCGTGTCTTTCGTGAATGCTAGCAGCTGCACATGACACGTGCAATATGCCTTATTTACCCCCTAGCCGTTCACATGTCGAAAAGGATATTTCATACGACCTAGATATATGTCTTTTATTAGTTTTTCCTTGTTTACTTCTCTATCGTGCTATGACATCAGTTATCTTCCAGTTTTTCATATCTCATATGTTATTTTCATGTCTTGTTAATTCTATTATGTTCTCGTATTATCGTCGGTTTGTGTACTTGTTCCATTCCTGACTGGAAACCAACATTTTTTAGATTTAGCCGCAATCACTCTTAGCACTTGGGAAGGCTTGGGTATGCTGAAGTTAACCTAGAAATAGAAAACAGTTTTACCATTTTCATTAATTGTAACATCTTATATTTTCTTTAATTATAAGTGTTGTAATAAATTTAGAAATGTGAATGAGCAGCAAATATTGTATTTATGAGCATTTATTTCTTGCGGGCTTGACAGCGTTCTACCGCCGACTCTACGGCGTAGGCTGGCTTGGACACGTCTCGTATCCGAAAAAGCGGGTGCGGGTCGTGACATCCTATGACACACGTTTGGCGACAGAGTCATCCAAGGCCCCCTCCGTCAGTGTGCACTCCTCGTCGTCATCTTCGCAGGCGTCGGTGCGCGTCCAGGAGATCGTGGATCGTCAGATCGCTGAGTTGCGTGATGAGATGCAACGGAGGATGGAGATACCCTATGCCGCGCAGATGGACGATGCGGGGTTCACTGCACGATTCGATGCGCTCGAGCGTAGCATTGTGAAGCTCAGGAGTATGAGTACGGATGTGATGCAGGGCAATAACAACCTGATATCTTCCATGGATGCCCGACTGCGAGCATTGGAGCATGGAACATCGTCCACGACAGCCGTTTCTACTCCACCATCGACTATTCCAGCTGTTTCGCTGCCGTCAGATACGGTGACAGTGTCGTTGGCGGAGTATCAATACCTTATGTCCCGCTTAGCCCGTGTTCCTCCTCCTGCCGATCAATAATTTTTTTGCATGCTTGTGTGTTGGCCCGTTGTTGGGTCTAATGTTTGGACATTTTTCTTTTTCTAGTGGTTGGGTGTACTGTTTGGACATGTTTTTACTACAGGTGTGATGTTGGATGGATGGACTTTTTGATGTTGGATGAACTTGTTGACTTGTTGACTTATTGAATTGTGATGTTGGATGGATGGACTTCTTGAATGCACTTGTTGATTTTGGGTGGACTTGTGATGTTGGAAGCACTTGTTCATTTATTGTGCCTGCTGAAATACTATCATCTATACCAAATTAGCTACTAGAATACTGGATTTTTTGATTTTTTCTAGAATTAGCGACGTTCTGTGATGCTTTGCGATGCCATGAAACGTCGCAAAGCGTCACAAATCTGCGACGTCACTTGAGAGTCGCAAATCTAGTGGCATCACACAACGTCGCAGATTTGCGACGTTCTAAGACGTCGTAAATTTGCGACGTTCTAAGACGTCGCAAAAGGTCGCAAATTTGCGACGTCCTTTGACGTCGCGAAACATCACAATTCTTGTATCAATGCGTCACTAATCTGGTATCAATGCGTCAAAATTTTTTGTCATAAAATGTCGCAAATTGGTGACGTCAGCCGTGGTCGCAAAACGTCGCAAAACTGTGACGTCAAATTTTTGTCGCAAATTGGCGACGTCAGCGGAGGGCGCATAACGTCGCAAAACTGTGACGTCTATAAGTACGTCACAAAATGTCGCCAATCTACGACGTTTCTGTTTAAGTCGCAAAGTGTCACAAATATGCTCATTTTTTTGAAGCTTTTCGAATCAGCGACTAGCAAAATTGCGATGTCGTCAAAATGTCGCAAAAAATATTGCAGTTTCAGATTAGCGACGTTTTTCATCATTTTGCGACGTTTTAAAGCGTCACTAATTCGTCAATTTCGGGTAGTGCGAAGAACAATCTTGAGAGGGAACAAATGAAGAACATTCCATATGCTTCTATTGTTGGAAGCTTGATGTATGCTCAGGTATGCACAAGACCTAACATTACATTTGTTGTTGGAATGTTATGACGATATTAGAGTAATCCAAGTATGGACCACTAGAGAGCTGCAAATTACACTACAAGAAATTGCATTTTTACCAACACACTTTAGCGACATATAGTCTTTTATGTCCCCAAAAGCTAAATTTTATATGTTTTAGCGACATGAATTTTAGCATGTCGCGGAATCCACACAAATTTTTATGAAGGGAAGCCAAATTTTTGAGCCGACAAAAAACCACTGGATATGGCGATATGCACATGTCGCGAAAAAGGCACTGTTTCTTTGCCGACATGTACTTTGTCGGGAAAGCATTTATATAATTTTTTACAAAATAAAATTAGAAAAACATGTCTAATAAAAACGCAAAACTCAAAACTACCCACAACATAAAAACCTAAGAACCCACATCCCCTCTCTCCCTCTCTCCCGCTCTCTGCCGCAGACATCTCGCACGCGCTTTCTCTCTCTCGTCGACCTCTTTCGTGTGCGTCGTCGATCAGTGATTCCCTCCTCATCTCCATTATAAACTTGGAACGAGAGGTTCCCTCCTCCATTTACAGTGAGTTTCTTGCCCTAATATTTTTAGTAGCTTAATTTTGTGAGGGTTGAGATTATTAATCGCTTTTATTGTATATTGTATGGACTTGATTGTCTCTGCTTCAAATTCGAGTTTGATTTTGTTCCAGTTTGTATCTCTCATATGATTTTGTTAGGGTTTGATTTGGGATAAGATGTTAGTTGAGAAATTAGGGTTTGGTTTTCTGATCCTCTATGATGTTATGAATTTTTATCATTATCTCTATAATTTTTATTTTCTACATTTATCATGGTAAGTCGCAACATTTTCTTTACTGTATTATTGGAGTGTCCATGTCCGATTCATGTCCTAAACCTTAGATTCATTAAAGATACTATAGTTTTGGAGTGTACGTGTCGATACTTAGTTAAGTAATTAAGGAAATGTGCATAGTACAAGTCGGCTATCGCTCTCATAAGCTCATCTTCCTGTGTATCTCGTGTCAGATTTACAACAGTCCCAAACTGGACTGCAGTAAACATTTGTAATTACATAAACCTGTATATCTCATGTACCATGCATATTCGAATAAAGAGTAAGTAAGATTAGGGGTTGTCTATTATTGCAGTTTAGGTTGTGCAATTAATAAAAAGCTTAGTTACTATTAATTTTGCGCATGTGACAAGCATAAGCTATTTTTTCTTCTACTTGTTTATGAATATTATCAGTTCAAGAACAAATTTTACAGTAAGTCAGATATTACTACCCAGAATATTCTGTACACTTGCCTATAAAAAATTTTCCTGCTCATATTCTACGACAAAATAACACCACGTGTCCCACTTATTACACATCCCCGACATGAATTTTGCCAATCCCAAAAATATGGCGGAGTCTATTATTCTGTACTGTATGGCAGGTGGATTTGGATAAAATCAGGTATTGTTGTTTTCTTTCATGTGCGAAGCAACTTCCATGTTTTAGATAGCATAGATGCTCATCTTTATGATAAAATGTAGAAGAAATATGTAGTATAATTTGAGTTGTGCTAGGTAGGGGAATTTGATTCATGGTATAAATGCGTTTCTTGTGGTGTTTTAGTTTTATATAAAGACCTGTGCCTTGTTTTGATTGCCAAAATATGAGTATGATGTGCTCAATTCCTTCCTTGAAGCCTGTCAGGTTTCTTTAGGCACCTTGAAATGGCAAATATATTTCTAACTCTGAAGAGCTTTGTGTAAACCATTTAACAAAATTTATATCTACTTATCTAAATGTAACCACGATTTGAAACTCCGATCATAAATCTGGTCCATATTTTTTTGGTTCTTAAATTGTAGCTATGCTCTATCATAATTGGTACAAAACCATACACCTACTAATGTTGCTTATAAAGCTTAGTTCCTCACTTTTTCCATCAAAGAACATAAAGAGCTTTTGAGCATGTATGACTGTGACATTCTGAATTTTTTATGTGAACCTTAATTAGGATGATGAGCAACACCATTTACTAAGGGCTTAATTGAAGAGATTCTCTAAGGACGACATCATGATGACAAATTTGTTACTTGCCAGCTATCAGTTTGTGCCTATGTCATTTTCCTAGATTACGATTTCTTATATTGTTTAAGTTCATTTGCTTTTCCGTGGCACCGAGTTTTGTTTCTAATAGGAATGATAATATATAAGGATTTATGATGCCAAGCTAAAGAGTTCAGGAAAGGATTTTTTTTTTCTTTTGTTTTTTTTTTCTATGATATATAGGACACTTCTCCCAAGTAAATTCACTGTGTACATATGTGTCTGACATGACACATGCACATTTGTGTCTGGCACTTGCTTGTTGTCAATGTATATACTTGCTGGTTCTTATTAAGTTGATTCATATCCAAAGCTCAACCACATAAATATTCATGCTAAATATATGTACTACTTACAAAGCTACGCATATATAGGCCATGTGATTGTATCTAGAGTTTGGGAGGGCATTGTGTTATTCACTCTGTGTCTGTGTCTTAAAGTGGAACCAACGTCTGTTTCCACCAATCATAGTTTTTGACAGGAGAAAGGCTTATCTATCTATGCTTGTTTGGTTCATTGTTTACAAACTTGCCTTGAATTCATATATGGTGGCAGGCACACAAGGACTTCTCATGTGATCAAATCAATGCTTTTGTCTGTGATATCACTTTGCACAATCTTAATGATATGATACCATCTTCATCAGTTGACATCGTCACCATGGTAATTGAATTCAACTCGCAACACCCTCCAAAGCCGTTCATTTCTTAGATTTAGGTGTCACGAATGTTTCCCTAAATCTTCTTTGATCGGTGTATTTGGACAAAATTTTCTTTGCCAGAGAAGGTACTAAATAGTCAACAGCTGACATATTTAAGTAGGTCTTTGTGTTGTCTGTAGTAGCACCAAAAAAATGACTTTGGTTTTGCAGAATATCAGAAAGGTTCTAAAGGTAAGCTCTTCTTACTGAGGCTTTTATTTTGAAAAGCATTTGGATCATTGTACACATCGATCTTTTTTGTGTGAGTGTATAGTGTTTATTTCCTTGAGGCAACTTCTAATCTCCTTGATACAACTATTCAGCCTAATGGACAAGTGCTTTTCCGGGATTATGCCGTTGTGACCTTGCGCAGGTGTGTACGTGTATTCATGGTTGTGTAAATTATATTTTTGATGGCTTGTTTTCATTGTGTCTAGTAATAATCTTCTTATTACTCGACATCTGCGGTATTTTGTATACTTTTATCTTTGTTGTTACTAGAGTGAAATACATAAGTCTGAATAATAGATAAAATAGTAAATACAGATTCCTTCCCTATCGTCTTGTCAATTTTTTGTCAGACCCGTTACTGTAGTTGTAAAAAGTCTGCAGAAATTTACCCTAATTTAATAGATCTCCCACTCCCTGCTGGTTATATTTATTACTTGATATCGTGATCCAGTTTGATGCAAAGCAATCAGGCTTTGAAGCAAACATATGTTACGACATATACTTATAACTTGGTTATTATTTGATTTTCCTGATCCAATTTCAAGCAAAGTAGTCATATTTTGAAGCAAACATACTTGGCGATCTCATTCCTATGCATGTGGATGTGAGTAGTTATAAATAGCTAAGCATATAACAAATCACTTGCCAAAATTGTTTGGATCCAGCTTGAAACATATGGCTTAACTGTTGCCAAAATGTATCTTGGGTGAATAATTATAAATAGATAAGTATAATAGCAGTATCAAATTGTATCTGGGGTACGGCTTAACTGTTGGTTTATATTTATAAAATTCAACCGTTGACCTTCCTGGACCTTCCTAGAAAGATGCAACCTAACCAGAGTCCGGAGCCAAATGTGTATTATAGATCATTGTAGATAAACTAGGATGTTCAAGATATGGCTTTAGATTGGATCTTGTTCACTTCCAGCACAAAAAAACACCATCTCGCATCACCTGAAGCTGAAAATATGGCTTCTACATTAGGAAAACAAAGACTTGTGGGCTTTTAAACTCTCTAGAACAATCAAATTTAGGTAATCACATTCATGAATAAAAGTATGATCCTCCGAGCTCTTTTAATGATTGATAATCCTGAATTTTGGGTAAAATATATAAACCTCACTCAAGCAGACCTACTATATTCCATCAACATGGGTCAACTTCAACGAGTAGTTGTTGAAGAAATAAGCCGTCAAAATTTTAATTTTATAAATGACTATTTTCAATTTGACCCTTTAATTGTGACTTCCTCAACCACTTGAACATGCAAAACCATATCAATTATGTTCTGGGTGATACGGTTTACATGAAACCTTAAGTTTCATTGGTCCACCTTGGAAAGTTTACTGGTATTGTCTGGCATGTTCCTGAAGATGCTAATAGCATCCTCGTATAGATAGCTTGGTCATACATAACCTGGAAATTAAAGAGAGGTTGTCAAACTCACAAAGTTTGGAATATAAAGCATTCATCTAAAAGGCATTTTTGTAGGGAAGGACAATATGCAGTTCTACAGCAGTTTGGAAACTGCATAGAGCAGTTAAACTGCATCCTTGCAGGAATTTGTTTGTAGATTTCCTTTCTTTTGTCTATATTTGTAGTTAAACTATACTTGGTACTCCTCCGTCTTTGTAGTTAAATCCTACTTTTCCCAATTACCATAGCATCCTCTTATAGTTTGCACCTTGTTGAATATAACATTTGAGGTCCAATTTGAATTTCAAACCAAATGTTAGTTGAGTTAAACATACTTGACTTGCACCTTACCTTTTGCATCATGTGAAAGTTTTGCTTCTTTGGAAGACTTTCCAAGGGGCAACCTGACACAATCCTTTGTTGGAGTAAAAGATAGGCTAATCAGGCAACTTTGACCAACCTGATGAAACAAACCTGACTACCCAAGAAGTAGAAGGTAATTGTACTCTATTTTGTGTTGTTGTATTAGGGATGTTCTTATGATTATGTCTGGATTTGGAAAAAAATGACTAAAGTTTACCAAAAGTGTTCTAGGATTCTTATTAGCACCAGTTAACATGCGATTGTGTTGTTTCTGTATAGATATGTTGTTAGCACCAATTACCAGATGTTCCCATGATTATGTTTGGATTTGGGAAAAACACTAAAGTTCCAGACGACTCTCGCTAAGGTCTATCATATATTTTGTTGTGTGACTATTACCTAAAACTAAAAAAAGAAGTTAACAGTAAGTAATTAAGTTTTGCTTTATAATGTAACTAATTACTTATGTTCCTTAAAAATGTCAGGGTGAGCTTCAAAGTTTGCGAACTATGTGTTCTCAGCCAAATGTAATCCTAATGTCACAAGAAATGTCGGTAGCGGTGCTTGGGATGAAACGAGTTACTTGAGAGGATATGGTGTGGGCTGTAAGCCCTCTAATATAAAACAACATTCAGGGAGAATGGTGAGGAAGCGATTATCATAAGAGAGGAGTTATCATCGCTTAAGGAACTTAATGAAACTAAACAAAATCAACTTGTGGTCCAACAACAATGACTTGAGGCGCAAAATGAACTTCTTCTTATGCAACAATAACAAATTAGGGCGCAACACCAAAACTTGAAAAGGTCCAAGCAATGTTGTTGAGATGTGAGTTACTTTCGTCGGATCAATATGGGGAGGATTTACCTGAGGGCTTCTAGGCAGCGACTTCGGTATCTCTATCTTGATTGTTCTTATGCCTGGGTACCCATTGTTTAGTATTTTAAAATGTTTGTCTTATGTATCTAGTATCTGTATCCGTATCATGTTCGTAACCTTATCATGTGTATGTATTCATGCAACTGTCATTTTTAGTAGGATGATTCTTTCAGGACAACCTTCAAATTAATTGAAATTATTTATTATTTCTTTTTTTTCCTTTGTCTTGATGTTCCAAAGACCTTCTAATTGCTTATACTTTTTAATCGTATTTGTACTATTAGAGTTTTACTTTTTCCTCTAAACATTATTTTATTTTGTGCAATATCAAAATTTGATAGAGCTTGAAGTTTTTGTGTTCCATTTCAGTTATTACTTTTGATAGTAGAAAGAAGGCAATGGAAGTTCTTGGCTTAGATGAGGAGAAAGCTAGATCACCTGATGCTAGTGTAAGTTTTCTCCATGCTATTCTCTTATAGATTTTGATCTATTTTTCTCAATACATAAGCACATCTCAGTCGCTCCAACTTTGGTCTCAAGTTTAAGGTAACAATATTTTATGAGAGCAGTATAAAATAGTAGTTATCTACAGTATAAAATTTTGCTCATCATTTTCTCAATGATAAACAAATTAAATTAATAGATATTTGATACTATTAATCTAAAGGATATCTACTTACAATTTTGTTTCCATTAATTTTTGTTTGCAGGATCATATGCAACAAGTCAATTTTTTGGGAAGCGACTCCAACAAATTTTTTGGGAAAAGACTCGAGCAAATTTTTTGGGAAGAGACCCAAGCAAATTTTTTGTGAAGAAAATAAATTAATGTGTTTTTGTCTACATTATAATTGTCTAAGCTGGAATACAATACATTTGTGGAATACATTACATTTCTTGTTGAATGAATTACTTGAAGTTGTTAAGATATTTGCATTAATGGATTATTTTATGAAAACTTTTTTAAATAAGATATTATATTGGATATCATCTTGTGTGCAACTTGTTGCTCTTTGTTCTCAAGTTCTTTTAATACAAATTATTGTTTTATAATTTAATTTTGAAATAAAGTTTTTGCATATCTATGTTGGAAAATATATGCAAAAAGAAAAAAATTATTTCTTACAATAAATTAACATAAATAGTATAAAATAGCTTTTGCGACATCACACAAATTATGTAGCAAAAAGTCATATCCTATACATTAAAAAACTATTTTTCTCCGACATGTGTTATGTTGCCAAATGTATCAACGTTCTGCGACATAAACGACACATGTCGCCAAAAATTATTTGGAAAAAAATGTGTATGATGTCGCCAAAAGTGGGTATCTTTCCCCGACATGCATGCGACATAACGGGATATGTCGCAGAAACTCTTTGGCGACACAAATCTGTCTTTCCGCTACATATTTCGTATGTCGCAGAACACACATTTTCTTGTAGTAAAGAAAGTGCTAGGGTACCTTCAAGGAACCAAAGAATACAAACTTATGTACAGACGGACGAACGATTTAGAAGTTGTTGGCTACTCAAATTCTGACTTTGTTGGCTGCATTGATTCACGTAAATCAACATCGGATACATTTTTATGTTGGCTGGTGGAGCTGTATCTTGGAGGAGCATTAAGCAGACCTTAACTGCTACTTGTACTATGGAGGCTGAGTTTGTATCCTATTTTTAGGTGACTTTACATGGTGTATGGCTTAAGAGTTTTATTTTCGGACTTAGAATTAAGAATTCTATCTCTAGGTCATTGACTATATATTGTGACAATTCAGTTGCTATCTCTTTGGCTAAGAACAATAAAAGTGAAAGTCGAAGCAAACATATCAACATTAAGTATCTAGCCATAAGAGAACGTGTTAAGGAAAAAATTTGTTATTCATCACATTAGCACTGAAATTATTGCTGATCCTTTGACTAAGGGCATGCCACCGTTGAAATTCAAGGATCATGTAGTAATGTTGGGACTTAGTTCCCTTATGTAGTTTCTATTGTACAAATGAAGTTATTAATAAAACTCTTATTATGATGTTTTCTTATATTCATGTGCACTTTATTTAATTTAAGAAAATTTATCTCCATTGGACCTAGAATAAACATATGGTTTATTAATTTAAGTTACGTTGCCACATAAATTGTTATATTAAGAAATAAATATATTGTAATACATGAAAGATAATACTCATCGTATAGAGGATCTATCGTCATGAGTCATGCAGTATTTATTACTTAATAAAAGCTGTCTTTGTTTAAGATACGATATTAAGTTCGAAGTGTGGACCAAGTGGGAGAATGTAACTGTTTTCCATGAGACTTGGACTCATTTAGTTATGGCCCACTACTTCTCCAGCACTTGTTCACATTTACTTAAGTTTAGGGATGTGATCAAGTGGTTGCTAAGAAATAGGTGACAAACTTTGACATAATATGATGATTTTTTCTGAAAAAGTGCCAATAAATATCTTGTTATGGTCCCCTACTCTCTCATTCTATTCCAACAAACTAATCATCTACAGAGTAACGAGAAAGAGAAGGAAGAACCAGAAAACAGAAAGATCTTCCTTTTTACAACTAAGTGAACAAACATAAATGGCTGGAGGTAAACTTTCTTGGACATTATATATATATATATATATATATATATATATATATATATATATATATATATATATTCAAATTTAATTTCAACTATCCCTCCAACGTAGTCTACTAACAGTTCTTATAATATAATATATCCAGTAAGAGGTTGGCTATTAGCCTTAATGAGTTCTCGAGCTTTGTGGATGTCCGGCGTGCTTGCAGGAAGTACGGGTACGTAGCTCAGCACTACAAAGGAGCGAAGTACTCCATGCTATAGTAGGGTGACACCACCATAAAATACCATAACAGGGTAAAGCCTCTACTTCAGGCCATGTCATTGCGGGAAGATCTTTCTTTTTGCAGTTAAGTGAACAAAACATCAATGGCTGGAGGTAAAGTTTCTTGGATATATATATATATATATATATATATATATATATATATATATATATATATATATATATATATATTGTTATTTGATTCTTGTTATGATTCCGCATCTAGGATCAAATTTAATTTCAGCTATCCATCCAATGTAGTCTATTAATAGTTCTTATAATAGAATATATCCAGTAAGAGGTTGGCTATTAGCCTTAATGAGTTTTCGGACATTGTGGATGTCCGGCGTGCTTGACAGGAAGTACGGGTACGTAGCTCTGCAAAGGAACGAAGTACTCCATACTACAGTGGGGTGATGCCACCATGACATACCGTAACAGGGAAATGACTCGACTTCAGGCCATGTCATTGCGGCGTAGCACCGCATATAAATAACCCTTATAAATTGGAGCTGAAATAAGATCTTCTTTAACAAATCACCATCAAATTGATTTAGGCGAGAGTGTAAATATAAAAAAAACAAAGAATCAAAAGAAAAGAAGAAGAAGAAGAAGCTGATCATCATAAGTTGTTAAAAACTTCATTAACAATCTGGCTAAAATGCAACTTCTTTAACAATCTGCCTAAAGTGCTCATGTTCGCAAGGGATTCTAAGTATGCTTTGTTGCCTGTGTCCGAACTCTTGACATGCAGTCTCGAGCTTCGCCGATATGCGTGGGTGCTTCAAGAGGCTCACCTGAACTAGAATCCTCTCCTTGTCGTCGCTGTTGCCGTCGCTGTTGCTGATCCCCACGAGCATTGGTACGTAACATTTGCTGCCGAACCTCCTGATCCATGCATGCATCCTCACTATTCTTTCGGTAGAGTCAATTGTAGTGAATTGCTCTATACAAAGTTGAGATGGAAGTTGGTCACTTATATAGGAGACCGAGAGATGTTTCCTCTGACTCGAGTTATTGTCAAAACTTAATTTGTAAAAAGAGCACGTTCTCTTGAATGTTTAATTAGAGAGGGTCAACAGTAAACAAAGTTCAACTACACAAACAATGACACGTTCCTTTTAGTTGGCTACGTTCGGAAGCCTATTCATTCTGGCAAAGAGTATATTGAAAGACCGTACAGTTTAATGTGTAACATGACCCATTTTAATATAAAACAATTGTGATTTGGTGCTTATTATGTTATACTTACACATTAGAGATTCAAGTTCCTATTTTTGTTTATAATATTTTTTTAATTTACTTTTTAATTTTTTATATATTATATATGGGCTCCATGTTAAAAGTTTGCCTAGGGCTTCCATGAACTCAGGACCAGTCTTGTTTATTTCATTTTGTACATCAACTATATTTTCTAGAATTATTCATTGAACTTTTAGTTGTATGAATTTGTAAAAAACCAACTTTCAATGTCTTTTTTTTGTATTAATTGTTGGTGTTAATTCCTATTAACTATTACCTATTATTATCCATTTTTTTGGTTGTTTAATCCTAATAAATTATATTAATTCTATGGGTTAAGGGTTGTCTATATAATGCATATTTTGTCTTGTTGAAGGGACATCTTTTGAGAGTAGCAACCATATGATTGTCTTTATTCTCTTCCTCCACAAATCTCTACCATATGATTTATATTTTTCTATTTCAATCACTCCTACTCTGGGCAAGAGCTAAGTTCGGGTCCTTCTTCCGAAACCGTGTGCGATGACGGAAAGCCGGTAGCAAGGGGGTTTTGCCTCTAGGAGGATTCAAGAGGGTGTTTGTACATAGACCTCGATAATCTCTTAGGTGTGCTTCGTGCATGACTTTCTCGTAGATCGGTATTTCTAACTTTTTATTATTATTTTTTTATTCCATTTTTCAGGACGATAAAGAAATAATATCCAACAATCTAAGAGATTATTTCTACATGTCTTGATTAACATTTAGAAAATTTTATGCATGCAGTTTTAGATATGTTATAACGAATAATAATAATATATGTTGTCATTCGTATTGTGCACGTTATTTTCATTGTCCATATTTTCTCTCTCTCGACAATTCACATGATGTTGTGTTGGTGTTTTATTCTATGTGTTGTGTGTTCACAACATTCTATTGTTAAAAGATAGTCCCACATCGAAAAATCACACCAATATGTATCTCTATATATTACTTATGAAGGAATAGAGAGATGCACATGGGTTGAGGCCCAATGGAGGGTGCCATGTGGGGGAATTTTACATAGAGGTGAGAATAAGAAACCAACTTTTGGCCAAATGAAAATAGAGTTAAATCTGTTGGAGCTAAGCCCCAAAGGGGCTTAGCGACTCGGACTCGGACTCGGACTCGGGATTGGGCTTGGGCTAATGGGCTTTTGAGGCTTAATGTGGCTTTTTGATGGCACTTTGTACTTAGCACGACAGCTCGTCGCAAGGCGTATTGTGCGCGCGCGAGCCTCTGCATGGCGAGCGGGGCGTACGGGGCGTACTGAGCGTACGGAACGTACGGGTCGAGCGGGTCGAGCGGGTCGAATGGGTTGTTCAAATTATGTAACGTCCGCGGGTCTTGTGGGCTCAGATCCGAAAATGGCTCAGATCCAGAAAATCTGGATCTGGCATTAAACCAGGACGTGCGTTCAGAATTTGAAAAGCCCATCTCGTGCATATAATATCAGAAGCATCTCTTCTCTCCAAGGTTACAGAAAATACTCATAGATTTTTCCAGAGAGAGAGAAGTGCTGCTACTATTTCGAGGAGTCGACATTTTTGGCCAGCGTTCTAAAGTTCTCTTCGAACTTGCTGGTTCCTGGAGGCTTGTCCGTAAGACGGATATAGCTTTGAGCGCCGGTGATCTTTCACCCCAGCAGTTTTTCTTCTTCCTCTGTTGCCTTCGAGAATACTGTGACTTCTCTTTAGAAGTTATACGGTTCAGTTGCCTTCGAGAAAAATTACGAAATCTTTTTAGATTCTCGTAATACAACATCACCTTCTTTAGGGTGTTATTGTTGGAAACATTGTCTTTACAATTGTTTCTGAAATTGAGTTTTTCCATCGATTGTTCGCCAAGGTAACAATCTCAAAGCTATATCGAAAAGATGGATAACTCACGTGCATCGCTCGTCAATACCGACTTTAACAAGTTGGAGAAATTCGACGGCGAACATTTTCAAATCTGGAAACGAAAAGTAACCTTAAACATTCAACTCGTGGAAGTTGACCACGTGATGAATGAGGAAGAACCGATCGTTCCAACAACCGGAACCGCAGAAGTTATTGCCGCTGCTAAGTCCAAGCAGGCAAAATGGATTAGAGAAAATAGTATCTGTAAACTGTTGATTCTCAATAGCATGGAAGACTCTCTGGCAGAGTCCTATTCCTAGAAGAATTCTGCCAAAGAGATTTGGGACTCCTTGGGAAAATTGTATGAAGATGACGAGAATCGGTCCAAGATCTTCTTGGTTGAAAGATACCACAAGTAGACCTTCGATGATGAGAAGGCTATGCTGCCCCAAGTAAAGGAGTTTCTGAAGCTGCACCAAAAATTGGATGACGAGAAGATGCCTCTTGTCGACAAGTTTGTCGTTGGAGGAATCGTCTCTAAACTTCCTGCGGGTTGGAGCAACTTCTATGCAAGGATGCACCGCAAGAAGCTGGACATATGTATGGAAGATCTCCTGCAAGAGATCCCTGTTGAGGACGAGATGCGCTCTCAACAGAAGATGGATTCTCTGTCCAACAACTGGCGAAAGCAAATCTGATCCAAACCAGAGAGTACAAGAGGAAGCAGGCGGCTTCTCCTCATAAGAAGAAGAAGGACTTCACTAATCTGAAAGTGAAGAGTCCTTCATTCAAGAATCAGAAGTCCAAGTCCCATGTGACTTATTACAAATGTGGCAAGAAGGGCCACTACAAAAGTGACTGCAAGGAATCAGAAAAAGGTGAGCCTAGTAAGGTTTCTATGATTACTAATCTGGTTGCAATGATAGCACAGGTTACAAATGTGGGGGTTGACTCAGATTGGTGGATAGACACTGGTACGACATGTCATGTCTGCTCAGACAAGAAATGGTTCAACTCATATGAGCCAACTTTCGAGAAAGTCATAATGGCAAACCAGGCACAAGCTGAAGTACTGGGGATCGGGACGGTGGAGCTGAAACTCACATCGGGGAACACTCTGACGCTTCAAGGAGTGAAGCATGTTCCTGCAATTGCTAAGAACCTGATCTTTGGGAGCCTGCTTTGTAACGCAGGCTTGAGGATGGACATCAATGCTGGCCAGATGGTGATGTCCAAGAAGGGTATATTCTTCGGAAAAGCTTTCCAGACTGAAGGAATGTACAAAATTCAGCTTGTTGTAATCCAGCAAAATGATATTAATGCTATTTCTACTTTGAACTATTCTTTTGAGTTGTGGCATAATAGGCTAGGACATGTTCATTGTAAAAGAATTAACAAAATGTCTAGCCTAGGACTTATCTCCAAGTGTGGGGGTAAGGTAGAGAAATGTGAAGTGTGTGCTCAGACGAAGATCACAAGGAAACCCTTTCACAGGGTCCATCGAAGCACAGATCTTCTAGAGTTGGTTCACTCAGATATCTATGATTTCAAGCAATTCTCTACAAAAGCCGGGATAAAGTATTTTATTACTTTTATCGACGACTTCTCAAAGTATGCTTTTGTCTACCTGCTCAAGTCTAAAGACGAAGCATTCGAGAAGTTCAAGGAGTTCAGGGCCGAGGCTGAACGGCAAACTGGACAACAACTTAAAAGGCTAAGGAGTGATCGAGGCGGGGAGTATCGGTCTCATGATTTCTCATCATTCTGTAAAGAACATGAAATCATAAATGAGACGACGGCTCCGTACTCTCCTCAATCCAACGGAGTAGCAGAAAGAAAGAACAGAACATTGACAGAGAAGATGAACTCTATGCTGTTGACTGCGGGTCTTCCAAAGAGCTTCTGGGGAGAAGCTGCATTAACGGCTACTTTCATTCTCAATAGAGTACCGTATGCAACTTCGGACATAACCCCTCACGAACTCTGGTTCAAAGTCAGACCTAACTTGAATGTCATTCGAGTGTGGGGGTGTCTGGCTTATGTGAAGCTCCCAGATCTGAAGATTCAGAAGCTGGGGACTAGAACTACTAAGGCTATCTTCTTGGGTTATGTTGAGAAGAGTGATGCTCGGAGATTCCTTGATATAGAAACAAATCATATCATTGAATCTCGCGATGCTGAATATTTTGAAGACAAGTTTGCAAGGCACAAAAATATTGTTCTCGCGGATCTTCCGGAGAATGATGAGAGTGCAAAGCAGACAGAAGTCCTTAACGAACCAGTAGTCCAAGAAGAAGCTATTGTCGAAGAGACACCAGTTGAACCAGAACTCGCTGAGCCGTCAACTAAGCGAGTAAGGAGACCGAAATACTTCGGAGATGACTTCGTCACCTATCATGTGGAAGCAGATCCGCTTACCTATGATGAAGCGATGAAGACCAGAGATGTTGTATTCTGGAAGGAGGCGATAGACAATGAGATTGACTCAATTACCTCCAATAATACATGGGTATTAGTTGACCTGCCAGAAGGAGCAAGACCCATCGGATGCAAATAGATTTTTAAGAAGAATATGAAAGCAGATGGAACCATCGACAAATTCAAGGCCAGGCTAGTGGCCAAAGGGTTTGCTCAAAAACAGGGGATCGACTATTTTGATACTTATGCTCCAGTAGCTCGGATGACAACCATCAGATTGTTAATTGCTCTAGCAGCAATACACAAACTAGTGATACATCAGATGGATGTGAAAACAGCATTCCTTAATGGCGAACTAACCGAAGAGATCTACATGCAACAACCAGAAGGATTTGTCGTCAGAGGTCTGGAAGACAAAGTCTGCAAGTTGATGAAGTCTCTATATGGTTTGAAGCAAGCTCCCAAAATGTGGCATGAGAAGTTTGACAAAGTGATAAGGTCAAATGGCTACAAAGTCAGTAAAACAGACAAGTGTGTCTATACTAAGTTTGCTGACGGAAGAGGAGTTATCGTTTGTCTATACGTAGACGACATGCTAATCCTAGGTACGGATTTAAGCTGTGTCACAGAGACAAAAAAATTTCTCTCGACTAAGTTTAGTATGAAGGACTTGGGGATGCCGATGTTATCTTAGGGCTCAAGATCATCCGGACAGGCACGGGAATAGCACTGTCACAATCTCATTACATTCAGAAAATGCTCACTCGATACGGGTATCAAGATCTTCCTATAATTGATACACCGTACCGGAATGATCAGAAGCTGGAGCCAAATTCGAGAGAGAGCGTCAAGCAGTTAGAGTACGCCAGCGTCATCAGAAGCTTGATGCACGCTACTACTGCCACAAGGCCTGACATAGCTTTTGCGGTGGAAATGCTGAGTCGGTTCACTAGCAACCCAGGCGTTGAACATTGGAACGCTGTGAAGCGTGTTATGAGATATCTAAAAAAGACTCAAACATTTGCACTATACTACAGCGGAGATCTGTCAGTAGTGGAAGGCTTCAGTGATGCTAGCTGGTGTTCAGAGGTAGAGAGCGAGTATTCTACAGGTGGATTCGTATTTGCTTTGGGCGGAGCTGCTATATCATGGAAATCGAAGAAGCAGACAATGTTATCTCGCTCCTCCATAGAATTTGAATTCTTTACATTGGATGCTGCTGCAGATGAAGCAGAGTGGCTTCGGGAGCTCATGTATGATCTTCCAGTGGTTGGAGCTCAGATACCGGCAATCCCGATATACTGTGACAACCAGGCGGCAGCAGCAGTAGCATCAAATGAACTCTTTAACGAAAAGTAGAGGACTGTACGGTTAAAGCACAGAGCAGTGAACGATCTCATCAAACGAGGCATCATTGCAGTGATCGATGTTCGGAGTCAGGAGAACCTGGCGGATCTGTTCACGAAAGGCCTCAAACGACAGCTGGTCGAGGACACAGCAAGGAAGATGGGTTTGAAGGCATTCTAATATTGTGTCATTATAATCCTATCAATAAATTTTATGTTATTGGTTCAAAGAGAAATCTACCAGATATCTAATTTTTTGATTCAAGGGAGGACTATTGACTAGAAAAATATTAGTTAACAGTGGGTACTTATTCTGCGGAACATGGAAGGATTTCGGACCCAGAACCACTGTTGTCTACTATGAATTTTCTACGAAAAATTGATCCTGTGGGAAGGATGGCATAATACCTTAATGAGTTCTCAGACTGAGTGAAGGTCTGTTATGCTTTACAGAAAGCATGGTGGCGCAACAACCACAAAGGAGTGTTACAACTCTATGCTATAGTGGGGTGACTCCACCATGAGGTTCCCAGGTAGGGGTAATGCCTCGACTTTGTTAGCCAAGTCACAGGCGGCGTAGCACCGCATATAGGCAGGTAGCCTAATGTTGCATAATCATAAAGAGGTGTAGACAGCACTACAAAGAGGACGGTATCCTCATGTTACAGTGGCATGACACCACGAAGAGGTACCAGGTAGGGTAAATCCTCGGCTTTGCAAGCCATGTCATAGCGATGTAACACCGTACGGAAGCGCAAGGCTTCATGCTGAGTAGTTTGGCACTACAAAGAGGATTGTGACCTCATGCTACAGTAGTATGACACTACGATGAGGTACCCAGGTGGGGTAAAGCCTCGGCGTTGAGCCATGTCATAGCGGCGTAGCACCGCAAAGGAGCGCAATGCTTCATGCCATGACACTTTATAAAGAACTCACCTATAATGTATGGACATAAAAATAGGCCGTCTCTTGAGGGTAAATTTGTAGACGTCCAAAATACATACATTGAAATCCAGGCTGGCACAAGGCCTTTAATGTGCAGCCAGAAGCACAGATAACTACATTATGTGAGTGAAAAAAATTACAGCTGTGGTACAGAATTCAAGGCGTAGTCCATTCTTGTATCATACTGTTGTTCAACCCATGCGGGAAGATTCAAGTCGTCAGCGACATCTATCCTAATGCATAATGGACAGTTATTATGTGGAACGCTTAACTCATATATATAGAGATATGTGGGGGATTGTTGGTGTTTTATTCTATGTGTTGTGTGTTCACAACATTTTATTGTTAAAAGATAGTCCCACATCGGAAAATCACACCAATATGTATCTCTATATATTACTTATAAAGGAATAGAGAGATGCACATGGGTTGAGGCCCAATGGAGGGTGCCATGTGGGAGGATTTTACATAGAGGTGAGAATAAGAAACCAACTTTTGGCCAAATGAAAATAGAGTTAAATCTATTGGAGCTAAGCCCCGAAGGGGCTTAGCGACTCGGACTCGGACTCGGACTCGGGCTCGGGATTGGGCTTGGGCTAATGGACTTTTGAGGCTTAATGTGGCTTTTTGATGGCACTTTGCACTTAGCACGACAGCTCGTCGCAAGGCGTATTGTGCGCTTTAGTTGCGCTCGTGCGCGAGCCTCTGCGTGGTGAGCGGGGCGTACGGGGCGTACTGAGCGTACGGGACGTACGGGTCGAGCGGGTCGAGCGGGTCGAGTGGGCTGTTCAAAATATGTAACGTCCGCGGGTCTTGTGGGCTCAGATCCGGAAATGGCTCAGATCCAGAAAATCCGGATCTGGCATTAAACCAGGGAGTGCGTTCAGAATTTGAAAAGCCCATCTCGTGTCTATAATATCAGAAGCATCTCCTCTCTCCAAGGTTACAGAAAATACTCACAGATTTTTCCAGAGAGAGAGAGAAGTGCTGCTGCTATTCCGAGGAGTCGACATTTTTGGCCAGCGTTCTAAAGTTCTCTTCGAACTTGCTGATTCCTGGAGGCTTGTCCGTAAGGCGGATATAGCTTTGAGCGCCGGTGATCTTTCACCCCAGCAGTTTTTCTTCTTCCTCTGTTGCCTTCGAGAATACTGTGACTTCTCTTTAGAAGTTATACGGTTCAGTTGCCTTCGAGAAAAATTACGAAATCTTTTTAGATTCTCGTAATACAACATCACCTTCTTTAGGGTGTTGTTGCTGGAAACATTGTCTTTACAATTGTTTCTGAAATCGAGTTTTTCCATCGATTGTTCGCCAAGGGACTAACATGTTGTACATGCCAATTTACATGTTGTCATTTTTATAGATGCTCGCATGTTGTTACATGCCATTTTATATTTAAATTTTCACATGCAGTATATATGATAGCTACATCCTCATGTTATCCCATTGTTAAGATAAACTGATATATGTTGTCATTCATATTGTTCTAACATATCCTCATGAAATATATTGGTTCGACGTGGCTGAACTGATCAATGTCTGGAGCGATCGATCATGAATATATTTCATTTGTGGCTATGTTTATATGCAACGAGTAATGGCAGTTGTTACTTACTAGCTTTGCTCTAGTGCTACTGTGCCCTTCACTCGTTTGTATAACTTATTTTTTATTTCCATTTTTACAATGTATTTTTAATGCTTTAATGATGATGAGTTTAGTGATTGGAGTTTTTTGAGCTTCATCTCTTCCACCTTCGGTCACTCTTTAATTTACTTCGTAAACTAAAAATATGAAAGTTAATGCTCTTTATAAATGACTTTTATTAGACTTGTGCTCTTGCATGCCAGGCCATCAACTTTGAATAAAATATCCATTTGTTTCAGGGGAGACCAGCTCTTGTTTTTCTCCTTCTTGTTATTGATAATTTGTTTTTTTTTTTTGTATTTTTTTTCCTTTCTTACATTGTATGGTTCTATCTCGGTTGTGATCGTAATTATTTAGCACATGCATCTTATTGTTTGGAAACCCAAAGGTCTGTTGATAGGCCAATCACTTCACAATCCTTTTGTGCTTTGCACTCTTTAGATCATCTCCATTTTTATTAGTCTCCAACATTTTCTTTGGCAGGAAAGTTTCCAATGTTGTCTAGTAGTGGGTATTAGTTTGTTGCGCATTTCTTGCCCAATCTATGAATAAAGCATCACATAATGTTTTCATTTGAACTGGAGGATGCTCATTCTCCAGCTACCGGATTAAATAAATGTCACTTTGCTAGCACAGATAGCAGGTACATAAGAACAAGCTCAGAAGCTCTATGATAAATAGTTTGGGCTAAATTTTGTTAGCCATACTATGACTAAGTTTCATTGAGTTAACTAAATTAAATCTATGGTATGGAATAATTTAGTTAGTTGCTTTCACAAAATATATCAAAATCAGCCTAATAAATATGATTTTTTAAAAATCACGATATTTAATTTTACGACTCATGATATTTATATTTTCTGGATGTTTTGGTAATAACACCATACAACAATTGGTATGTCATCGGTTTGTTGATTGTGTGTGTGATATTCATGTTAGTCTAGTGTTTGTGCTGAAGTTTTTATTCTTGTATTCTAAGCTAAATTATTTCCTACAATTATTAAATTTTATTTTGCATACTTGGTGTCTGGAATGATGAAAGCTTGGTATGCCAAACTAGTATTTATATGGCATTATACATGATAGTGTTATTATCTATAAATAGTGTTACAAATTTACGGTAATCTATTAGTAAGGGTTTTAGATAGAACAAATAAGATTAAATTATGTTTTAACCAATTTGGATATGTAATCTAGCAAAATAGTTGATGTCCTCCATATGCTTCAGAAAGATTAATGTCTTACAAGAATACTAAAGATTAGGCAAGTTGACGATAACACTTATTTGTATGTATTTTGTACAAGTCATGATGCACTTTGACATGGATAATTAAATGTGTCAATTCTACACAACCTATATATATATATATATATATATATATATATATATATATATATATATATATATATATATATATATATATATATATCTTCAATACTTACGAAATACAAAAGAAACCAAATGTTTCATTGACATGTTTAATTTTTGTGGTCTTACATGTCTATTTTTTTTTTGTGGATGGAGCAATGTGAAAATATAGACATATAATTTTTATTTGTGGCTTTCTATCTAGTTATGCTTCTTTGCGTAAACAAATTAAGATGCTCAAATGATAATGTAGTTTTTCCCCCTCTGTTATATTTTATATAATATTGAACTTCAATTTTTGAGGACTTAACATGCCATTTTATAAATCATAACAAGCATGGCAAGCTATTAATTAGTTTAATAAAATCAATACCCATAGATTTTTCCTAGCTGATTTCTCTAGAAAATTGAAAATTTACTTGCTAATTTTCTCCCCTTGCATTATTGAACTATTTTGTATAGAAGAACTATTGAAACTATTTTTTAGAGATGATAAATTGCATGAATTAGTCTACTTGTAGGAAATAATAATGCCTTGTTCTCATTGATGGGGGCTGTTTATAATATATATAGTGTCTACACGATTGAGCTTGGGCTTAGGCTTATGGGCCATATTAACATTAGTTACAAATATAATCTAACACCCCCCTCAAGTTGGAGCATGCAAGTCACAAATGTCCAACTTGGGAAGGAAAGAATCAAACACATGCTTTCCAAGGGGCTTGGTGAAGATGTCAGCCAGTTGAGAAGAAGTAGGAACATGCGAGGTTATTACGGTGCCATCTCTAATAGCATCGCGAACAAAATACAAATCCACCTCAATATGCTTACTGCGCTCATGAAATACCGGGTTCTGAGCCAGGTGCAGGGCTGACTGACCGTCACAATACACCGACATAGCAGATTCCTGGCGAACGCCCAAACACACCAATAACTCCTTCAACCATTTCAACTCACAAACAAGCGTAGCAAGAGATCGATATTCAGCTTCAGCAGAAGATCGAAAAACAGTTGGTTGCTTCTTGGTCTTCCAAGAAATAGGAGACCTCCCAGAAACACCAACCAGCCTGTAACAGAGCGACGAGTCAAGGGACAACTGGCCCAGTCGGAATCACACCAACCAGAAAGATGGAGATCACAATCAGCTTTCAAAAGAATACCCTATCCCGGTACATGTTTGATATATCTGACAACTATCAAAGCAGCATGCCAGTGATCTTGTCGAGGCTCCTGTAAGAATTGAGACAAGATATGCACAACATAGGCTAAGTCAGGGCGAGTAAATGATAGATAATGATAGATCAACCTCCCAACCAGCCTCAGATAAGACTCTGCATCCGCCATCTTTGGACTAGTCGATTCTGCCAGCTTGTGATTGGGCTCCATAGGAAAGCCTGCAGGTCGAGACCCCATCAAGCCGTATTCTGAAATGATGTCCAAAGCATACTTCCTTTGACACAAGAAAATTCCTTCTGCACTCCGAGCCACCTCTATGCCAAGAAAGTATTTCAGCACACCAAGGTCCTTAATGTGAAAGCAAGAACTAAGGTACTTTTTGAAAGCATCTAAAGCACCTGAGTCATTACCAGACACAATCATATCATCCACATAGATCAAAACATGCAACTCTACATTCCCTTTAAAAAGGAAGAAAAAGGAATAATCGAAATGAGATTGAATAAATTCATAGGATATCAGAGAAGCAGCAAGCTTAGCAAACCAACAACGTGGTGCCTGTTTCAATCTATATAGAAACTTACGCAGGCGACACACTTTGTTGGGTTCACTATGCGAAAAACCTGGCGGCAACTTCACATACACTTCTTCTGTCAGATCTCCATGAAGAAAAGCATTGTGCACATCCATCTGGTGCAAAGTCCAGCCTCTCACAACTGCAACAGCCAAGAACACCCTAACCGTAGGCATCTTAGCTACCGATGCAAATGTCTCTGAATAGTCGATCCCCTCAACCTGATGATTACCGAACACAACCAGCCGTGTCTTTAAGCGCTCAATACTGCCGTCGGAGTTGTACTTTATTTTGTACACCCATCTACTTTCTAATACTTTCTTTCCAGGAGGAAAATCGACAAGACTCCATTTTCCATTATCTTCCAGAGCCTGTATTTCAGTTTGCATAGCCGCGCGCTAGCCTGAATCTCGCGAGGCCTGGCGATATAAAGTAGGATCAACACCTGCAGTGATAGCTGCAAGAAAATCTCTGTGTCCAGTAGTAAATATGTTATAACTTAGAAATTGTGTTAGAGAATGCAAAGTACCTGAGGAAGTGACGAGAACAGATGAACTGTGGTGAAGAGGGGGACTTTTACTTCGAACAGCATTCGTCACAAAATCCTGTAATCACACTGGCTGTGATTTCTTTCTCATTCCTGTTCCCAATACTGTTTGCCATAAAATATAAAAGAGCAGAACAATTATCGGAGGACTGGACTTTTACTTTACGTTACAAACTCGCTTGTACAAAGAAAGCCTATGGATGAAAATCTAGGTACAGCAGTCTAAGTACAATTGTTTATTTTAGATTCTGGAGGGTGACGATAGAGGCTCGAAAAAGCGACGACAGCTCTGCCTTACTCTTTGGACGATCGGTATGCAGCCTTGGCTCCAGAAGATTGCTTGGCATTGGAAGAAATGCTCTCTTTGCTCTCTCTGCTTCTTCTCTCTAAGTATTCTGGTGCTCTCTGATCTCGAAAAAGTCTCTCTCTGTATGTATATGTGCCTCTCTGTGTGTGCGTATGTATATCTTGCAAGGGAATGACACCCTGCTATTTATAGGAATGGAGGGACCTCATTAGGGTTCACAATGATTACCCCTTAAAGTGGCGGCGGCCTGTCGATCGATCAATCTGGGCCATTAATCTTGAGCGTGATAAATCTGGGCCATTTAGTATAGATTGCACCAAATCCTATCAGTAATTAATGCTGATTGGAATAGATCTCCGCGGTGATAATTTGATGATGTCTACGAATCTGAATGAATAAATTTAATTCATTCTCCTGCCACGTGTCCCAGATTATTGGAATTTGATCCAATCTTTGATTGCAGTAAATCTGGAGAATTGATTGGCTTTATGACACGTGTCCTGAAAGCTACTGAGGAGGATTGAGCCGCATAAGGATTGAGCCGCATAAGGATGGAGCTGTATAAAACTGGCCACGTGTCGGGTCTGTTTGGGGAGTGGCCCCCTAAACCTTCGAACTATATTGATAATTTGAACCGCACAATGGATAATGAGCCTCATGGAAATGATCCTTGCGAGCCGCATGGGGGGCCTTTGCTTGAGCCACATGAGACTGTTTTTGCCTGAGCCGCATGAGACTGTTTCTGTCTGAGCCGTATAAGACAGCTTCATCCTGAACCGCATGGAGAGTTTTCGCTCGAGCCGCATATGACCGTCCACGTGTCAGGGCCACGTGGCATTTTCTGGATCTCGGAAGATTGTGTCAGAGATCTCCTTCACTTTTCTAGGGGTCTGTCATTATGACAGAGTCATAATTACCTTTTTTGTGTCAGGGCTACCACTTTTTCAGAGTTGTCAGCCGTCAAAGTAATTAATGCAGGAGGAGAGAACTGTTTTACAAGCCACATGTCTCCTGTTCTGAGCCGCATAGGACGTCTTGAGCCGTATAGTCCCTCGTGCCGCATGAGTCTGTGAGCCGCATGGGCTTCCTGAGCCGTATGGAGTTTCCTGGCCGCATGGATCTTTCTTTAATATTTTCTATGCTTCTACAAGACCCCCTTCAAAGTTTTTAATTTACAAAATTGAAATACTTTGAATAAGAAGCATGGTTGTATTCTTCTGGCCGCATACGAAGTCCTGGCCGCATGGATGTTTAAGCCGCATGGAGGGCTTAGCCGCAGGGGACTGCATTGGTGAAAAATCGGCTCCTGGAATTGTGTAATGCTGAGCTATAGTCGGCCTTTTCCTCTTATTTTTGTTCCTGTTTTCTTTTTGGGAGGGACGTGGTCCCAATAGATGTAATGCTTTTTTTTTCTTTCAAATAAAGAGTACTTTCCATTCTACCCTTTATTTGCATTGCTTGTTGTACCTGTGATATGATGGTGGTGTTCACCCCACGCGGGGGACTTGTTTGCGGACTCGTCATCCATGGCATACCTTAGTTTTAGGTACGGATAACAAGTTTGGTTAGGATACCTGGAATAGCCATGGCAAAGTGGTCATGGTGCTCTCGGTATCGAGAAAAAGAACACCGTAGAGCTGCTGGGCTCCCGGGGCATGATGAGATGGTGGGCGTGTGCTAAGAAACTTAGCAGAGGATATTTGTGGGCCTATTATCCTTGGCGTACCTTGGTTTAGGATACGGATAATAGGATAAAAGAAAACCAACATATTTGCTCAGAGGTTATGAGGACATGGCAAGCATGAGGGTTTTACCGTAGAATCTTTCTGCTTAGAGGTAATGAGGACATGACAGGAGTGAATTCACGGAGGATATTTGTGGTCAACAGAGGACATTTGTGGTCAACAGAGGACATTTGTGGTTAATAGAGGACATTTGTGGACCTATTATCCTTGTCGTACTCCGGTTGTGGGTACAAATAATAGGTTGAAAGGGAATCAACATACTTACTCAGAGGTAATGAGGACATGGCAAGTATGAAGGTTTCTTCTACGGAGCCTTCCCACTCAGAGGTAATGAGGACATGGCAGGAGTGGGCTCAATGAGGAGGGGGTACATAGAACGACTCAGAGGTAATGAGGACATGGAAGTTCTATGTAGGGGGTGATTTGTTTTTGGTGGAAGTAAAATGACTCAGAGGTAATGAGGACATGGCCGTTTTTGTAATTTGTGGATCGATTACCCTTTTTGTGCACCGAAAGTGCGGGTATTAGATCATGAGGGAGGATCTCTTCCAGGAAGAAAGTTCAGAGGTATGATCATACATGACTTACTATCTGAAAGAGTGACCGGGATGTGAGTTCAGAGGTACATGACTCAATATTGTGAAAGTGTGAGTTCAGCAGTACCAGCGGGCACTTGACTCGATAATCTGGGATGTTGTGGATGTGAGTTCAGCGGCACGAGAGGGTACATGACTCAGAAATCTGGAGAATGGTGAGTGTGAGTTCAGTGGTACCAGCGGATATGTGACTCAGGAATCTAGAGAATGGTGAGGGCGAGTTGAATGGTACCAGCGGGCACGTGACTCGAAAATCTGGAGAATGGTGAGGGCGAGTTCAGTGGTACCAGCGGGCACGTGATTCAAAAATCTAGAAAATTGTGAGGATGAGTTCAGCGGTACTAGCGGGTACGTGATTCGAAAATCTAGAGAATTATGAGGGTGAGTTCAGCGGTACCAGCGGGTACGTGACTCGAAAATCTAGAAAATTGTCGTCTAGACATAGTATTTTTTCAGGAACTTGCCGTTGACGGGCAACATGAGCAAGTCTCCATTTTGCTTGGCGAGGCGGTAAGCACCGTTGGAGAATACGGCCTCGATGATAAATGGACCTTCCCATTTTGGCTGGAACTTGCCGGCGGTCTTGTGAGTCATGACCATCGGCCTCTGGACTGCCAGAACAAGATCGCCCACTTAGAATGTCCTAATTTTGACCTTCTTTTTGAAGGCTCCAGAGATGCGTGATTGGTATATCTCGATCCTTTGCTGAGCCAGGAGGCACTTTTCATCTAAGGCCTCCAACTCTTGTAATCGGCGTCGGTAGTTATCATCCGTCGTCAATTGATAAGTGAGAGCGACGCGGAGTGAGGGTATTTGAGTCTCTAATGGGAGAACTGCCTCACTCCCGTATACCAGGAAGAATGGTGTGTTTCCGGTAGCTGTTCGGACTGTAGTACGGTATGCCCATAAACATTCACCGAGCTTCTCGTTCCAGTCGCGTTTGTTAGAAGAGACAAACTTCTTGAGGAGTTTGATGATTGTTTTATTGAATGCCTCTGCCAACCCGTTCGCTGCTGGGTTGTATGGTATCGAAGCAATATTCTAGATACGATATTTGTCGCAGAACCGATAAAAAGCGTAGCTTGCAAACTGCGGACCATTATCGTGGATGATCCTCCGGGGCAGTCCAAAGCGATAGATGACGTGATGCTTGAGGAAGCTGATCACGTTTAAAGTCTTTACTTCTGCGAGTGGAACAGCTTCTGCCCATTTGGAGAAGTAATCCGTGATTGCAAATATGAAGCGATGTCCACGGAAGAAAGGTGGAGTAATCGGACCGATGATGTCCACCCCCCATGCTTCGAAGGGCCAGGATGCCACTGTTGGATGTAGGAATTCGGATGGCTGGTGAATGAAGTCCGCGTGGACTTGGCAGGCTTTGTATTTTCTCGTATTGTCTATCACATCCGCTACCATCGTGGGACTGTAGTAGCCCATTCGGCGAAGACGGTCTTGCAATTTAGGACCAGGCTGATAGGCCACGCAGACACTGTCATACGCTTCTCGTACGGCTTCTTTGGCTTCTGCGTTTGACAGACACCGAAGCAATAGTCCATCGTAGGATCGCCGATACAACATTTTCTTCTCTGTATCGTAGAAGAATCTGAGGGAACGCCGTCTGATGGAAGTGGCTTCCTTTGGGTTCTCGGGCAGGATATCATAGACGACGAAGTTGATGAATGGTTGTCTCCAATCTGGGGCATCATCAATCGCCTGAGCGGAATAACTTGCCACGAATTGAACATTGTTCTTGGGGCAGACCAGCTCGTGGCCTATCATATCTACCGATTGATGGGTATGATTCGGCACTGCTAGGGAAGCGGCCAGGCCTGCTAAGGCATCTGCTTCGATATTTTAGAGTCTGAGGACGTGTTCGATAAAGAATCCCTCGAACGACGAGATGATGTCGATCGCTATTTGGTGATAGGGGATCATATCTTCGTGGCGAACTTCGTATGAGCCCCGGATTTGATTGACGATTAACTGAGAATCGCCGTATGCTTCAAGATATTCTACCCCCAGCCCCCTTGTAAGTTGGAGGCCAATGACCAGATCGTTGAACTCGGCCACATTGTTAGAGCAGGGTTCCATGAGGGAGTAAGCGTGGTTGATCACCAATCCGGTAGGAGAAACCAGTACCACCCCAACTCCGACGACGATGTTGCCCTTAGGTCCAGTTCTCGAAGCGCCGTCGAAGAACATTCGCCATATATCATCGTGAGAGGTTGTATGCGAGTCGACAACCTCATCTGGGATCTTTTCATATATTCTGGACGACTCTGAGCCCGGGTGGGCTGCGAAAAAGTCTGCCAGGGCTTGACCTTTGATCGCCTTTTGTGGAACGAAGATTATATGGTAGGAGGATAACAATATTGCCCATATAGCGAGACGAGAGCTGAGTGCCCCTGGTTTAGTCATGAGGACCCTGAGAGGGTTGACTCGTGAGATCACATGTATCGTTTGTCCGGTGACATAGTGCCGTGTCTTCTGAATGGCGAACACTAGGGCAAGGCATTCCTTTTCTACAACGGTGTATCGGTGCTCTGGCCCAATTATCATTCGGCTGAGGTAATATATGGCTTGCTCATGGCCTGCATCGTTGTTTTGTGCTAGCAGAGCTCCGAGGGAGTGCTCCATTGCTCGTACGTAGAGCAGGAATAATTTTTCAGCAACCGGGGCCACCAGGACTGGAGGGTTCGACAAATATTCTTTGATGCTGTCGAAGGCCCGCTGACATTCTTCGTCCCATACGAACGAGACGCCTTTCTTCATGAGGTGGGTGAATGGTCGGCATCGCCCGAAGAGGTTAGAAATAAACCTCCTAATGTAAGCTAGCCTCCCTTGGAGGCCTCTGAGTTCGTAAAGATTTTTCGGGGGACCCATCTCTATGATTGCCTTTGTCTTCTCAGGGTCTACATGGATACCCTAGGCGGTGATGATGAAGCCCAAGAACTTCCCGCTGGATACGCCCAGGAAGGACTTCGTAGGGTTCATTTTCAAATTGTGCGCTCGTATCAGGTCGAATACCGTCCTCAGATCCTGCAGATGGTCTCCCTTGCAGCGACTCTTAACGGCGATGTCATCAACATAGCACTCCACCGTCTTGCGTAAGTGGTCCCTGAAGATGATACTCATGGCTCTATGATATGTGGCGCCAACATTCTTTAAACCGAAAGGCATGACTGTGTAGCAATACGTGCCAATCGGTGTTTAGAATGATGTGTGCTTTTCGTCGTCAGGAGACATCTTGATTTGGTTGTACCCCGAGAAGCCATCCATGAATGACATACGTTCAAAGCTGCAGGTATTGTCAATCATGATGTCCGCGATAGGGAGGGGGAATTCATCTTTGGGGCATGCTTCATTCAGATTGTGGAAGTCGATGCAGATTCGAATCTTTCCATTCTTCTTGAGGATGGGTACTATGTTGGCGACCCAATCCGGATGTTGTTCCTCACGAATGAAGCCGCTGGCTATCAGTTTATTGACTTTGGTTTCGATCGCATCCATGATGTCTGGGCGGAAGCGTCGCTGTTGTTGCTTGACTGGCTTTGCGTCCGACCGAATGTTGAGCTTGTGAAGAGCAATATCGGGATTTAACCTCGACATGTCTTCATAGCTCCATACGAACACATCAATGTATTCTTTGATAAGTTCCAGCAGTGATTCTCGCTCTTCATCTGTTAAGCTTTTACTGACGAAGATTGGTTTTGGAGAAGATTCGCTGCCGAGGTCGACCTGGATAACCTCATCTTCAGTAGGAGGTTCCCTCAGTTCAAACCGCTTTTCCCATTGCGCATCCAACTGCTGGACCCACGGCTCTAGCTCGAGGATTTCGGGGATGTCTTCGTCTTCTTCATAAGCGTCGGCGAATGCCATGTTGACTGACAAGACTTGTCTGAATACATCTCCGATGCTGGTATCAGAGTCAGAAGTTGGTGACCCGATCGAATGTGAATGCCAGTCATATTCTTCATCTAAACTTTCAGGGGTCGTCGTGGGTGTTACATACCCTAATCCACATCAAGTCTTGCTATAGTAGTCCCGTGGTTTGCCTGCCGGGACCGGTGGCTTCAAAGGTAATCGTCGCCCCGTGCCGTAGTTCAAGCCTGGCGTAGTCTCCAGATCATACCCCTATTTTTGTATGAGATATTTAGATTGGGGGCTATAAAGATACAGAGGCAGCCTTCCGGCATCTGATCTAAGGTCGACTTCTTCTATGGTGAAGGGATGAGGGTCGTCCTTCCGACCGAAGATGATTGGGTGGTCCCCTCCTTCGATTATGCGGTAAGCGTCTTCTGCTAGAGTAAGCTGGATTGCGGTGTACACATTTGTCACTTGTGTGTGGAGGTGAGTGCCTATACCGTGTTCCATAGCATAGGTCGTACAAAGCTTATTAAGCTCGAGGTAGTTCAAAGATAGCCCTTTATTGATGAAGTAAGGTATCTTTTCTAGGGGGATTACATCATCTGCGGAGGGAACAACAGTGTGGGCAGCCACATACTTGGCTAGCTCTGGTTCCTCTTCAACTATCTTATGTATAAACAAAGACTGAGAGGACGACCTGGGCTGCTTGATCGTCAGCGGTTCAGCTGGTGGAGCAGAGCGTGGAGTTGTTGGCAAACTAGCGACCCCAGCTTGGCATTCAATGCTGGACGGGGAGTGGTTGGTTCGCTAGAAGTTCCAGGCCTTGCATCGGGGGTGACGACCCTTCTTGGGAAGGTGTATCGTCATTGGCTTGTCGAAGGGATTGAGCTTCTCCGTTTGAGGCTGGCCGGCTCTCGGCAGCCTAATTGTCAGTGGCTCCGTTGTGGGTCTTGGCACTTGGCCAGACCTTGGCAGCCGGATTATCATATGCTCTTCTTGTGCCGAGAGGCTGATTGCGTCCTTACGCAGAGTGGCGGTAAGGGGTACAGACTTGCCAGGTTTGCGAGCTTGGAGGTCGATCGTCAGAGGCTCTTCTGATCCTGTGGTTGTCTCGGTACTAGCTTGTACATCTCTTTCACCAAGATGCTTCTTCGACTTTTCGTACAGGAAGGAATCTGAGTAGTAGGATTTGACCCCTTTGAAGGGATCGATATCAGCAAATTTCGTCCTCACGAAGCCGTGTTTGTCGACATATTTGAAGCATTGGTACAGCGTGGAAGGCACGATCATATAATCGTGTATCCATGGATGCCCCAAGAGGATGTTGTAAGAAGTGTCTGCATCTATGATGTAGCAGGTGACTTCGGATTGGAGGTCGCCAATTTGACACTTCAGACGAATCTTCCAAATTGGGTAGCTCCTGCCCGAATTGAAACCGCTGATGGTGGTGCTTGTAGGCATCAGGCGATGCATTGGGATGCGGAGATGATGTAGCAGACCCTTCGGGATAATGCTTATGGAAGAGCCAGGATCAATGTGCATCCGATCCACCTTTACGTTGTCGATGTATCCAGTGTAGTATAGCGGGCGATCGTACAGGTTGGTTTTGATGAGCATGTCCTGTAGAGTGAAGACGATGTTGGGCATTGCTCCCGTACAGGTCCTGTCTTGGAGATCTGCAAGCGGGATCTCTCCTGTGAGGTTGACCTGAGCGAGGTACGCGTTGGCATTTTGGAGTGCATCGTTCAAAGCTGCACGAACATCCTTAGAGAGTCTCAGAAGCTCGTATAATGACAACTTGGCCGGTGTGTTGGCCAATTGTGCCAAGATGTCAAAGTTGTAGGGCTTCTCCAGCCCTTGTGATGCCTCTTTTCGGAAGGATTTGTCAAAGCGAGTCTCCCTCGGCCTAGGCATGTCGGTCGTCGGAGGCTGAGCCGGTCCCGGAGCATCAGTTGTAGCGGGCTGATGATCTTCAGCCGGGTTGTCAGCCACATATTGGGATTGTGCCCCAGACCGAGTGACGACGGCTGTAGTTTCTTCAATATCTGCCGAGATCGTGCGGCAGGATCTAACTTTTTCGCTCTTCTTCCTGCCAACGGAGGATGGTGTGGGCTGAGTCATTTCTGATACCAAGTCTGGATGGACCCACATGACCTCCGCTCGTGATGTGGTGAGGGGCACTAGATCAGCAGCCTGATCTCGGGGAGGTGGAAGATTAGCAATCTCCATTGTCGCCATAGGGATGGGGACCACCCCGTCTTGAGTTTCCGTCGGAGGGAAGCTACCGAATTGTACCGATACCATATTGGCTGCCACGGTTACCTCTTCGAAATCGATGGCCAGAGCGTTCGAATCGATGAGAATTTGGATGTACCGTTTTAGCTGGTAGCAGTCGTGTGTAGCATGGTGGATGTAGCGATGATAATGGCAGTACTTTGGGTTCTCCATCTCTGTCGGCCGCGATTCCCGTCTTGGTGGAGGTAGCTGAATTCTGTCTCCTTGTATGAGCATGTCCAAGATGGGCTTGACGTGACCGTTTTCGAAGGAGTAAGTGATTTGCGGCCATTGTTTGTCTGCTGGCTTCGGCTCAGGTTTCTGTGCTGTATCGGCCACCATAGCCTGCTTTCCCCTGCTGTCCCGATTGTTGGAGGGGCTACCCCCCATTGTCGTTGTTGGGACGCTTGCCCTTGTTCTCTCCGTCCGAGATGTGTAATCCCAGTTGGCGAGCCTTCTTCGACGCTTGTGGCACTGATGATGAACGTCTTCCAATCCTTGAATTGACTTCCGCCCATCCAGAGACTAATTGTTGGAAGCAGTCTTTTTTGGCAAATTTTAATCAAGGAGGAATTCGAGTTTCCAGAGGGCAACTTCATGGCGGTTTGACGGAACCGCTCGATGTAGTTTCTTGTCAGCTCTTTCTCCCCCTAGACGACGTCCATGAGGGTGGACATGGTGATGTCCTGCCCTACTTTGTAGAATCTCTCCAAGAACATGCACTTGAAGCCGACGAAGGAGTGGATGCAGTTGTCCGACAGATTGCGATACTAGTTGAAGGCGACTACTTCCAATGCCCCGATGAATAATCGTGTGAGAATGGCATCGTCATGGGGCAGATGGTCGGTGGTGACCTCGAAGTAAGTGATATACCGACTTGCTGAGGTCTTGCCATCATAAGGATTGATATTGAACGGCTTATATCTTGGCGGGAATGGAACATCCCTCCATGCAGCAGGGTATGGTTGTCGTATTCTGAGGTCTTGAGAGTTTTCTCAAGCGTGGAACATGGCTCAGAGCTCTTGGACCTCTCTTCTCGCTTCGCGGGCCTCATCCACAGCAGTGGAGGCCGTTACTTTGGTAGGACTGTTGCCCGGGTTCGGTGCCGCTGAGTTCGAGTCCGCATTGACCGCGGGACCCGTACTTTTTTGGCCAGGCGTCCCTCCTTGGAGAGTTGGAAGGACCGCTTTGATATCGTCTACAAATTTGACAAAGGCATGTAGTATGGCCTCTAGAGTGTCGATGCGTTGGCGATCACTGGAACCACCTTGGTTGCTGTCTGTCATGAATACCGTCTTCACATGAGGAGAGATAGACGGAGCGGTAGAGGAAGCGCCCTCCGAATCGTACCCCTGTAGTAAGAAGTCATCGGGGTATGTGGGTATGTTCCCTTCTGATTCAGACTCGAAAGGAACAGTACCCCCAGTCTCCGAGTTCGCCTCGTCATGGGAGTTGTGGACGTCCTCGGGGACGTCGAGGTTTGCTGTATCCTATGGGAGAGTTGTTTCCTCCGGCTCGTCTTCTTGGAACATCGGATTACTGTGGAGGCTCGTAGGGGGGCTACCCCCAGCCCCAGCAACCCCCTGCGTTGTGGACGACGAATCTTCCACTGTAGCAGATTTTGTCTTAGGGCGAGTCGGTGGTGGGCACCCGCTTGGACGACAGTCTTTTAGTCGCAGTGGTTGAAATCTTCGGGCTGGGAACATTTGTCTTCTTCCCCTTCCATCAGCAGGGACTTTCCGAGCAGAGTTGCAGGAGACGACGGGTAGTGCCTCGTCTTCTGAAGATGGCTATTGCAGTCTTTGAAAGACAGACTGTCGGTCTTCTCGCATTGTCGCACTGTTGCAGCAGTAGTTGATGATGACTTGGGTGCAGTGACGTCCATGGGAGGACTCTTTGCACCCCGATGCATCTTCTCTTTCCTTGTGTTTGTGGAGGATGGCCTCACGCAAGTAAGATGGGTCTGGACCAACCATGTTTGCTCCCGGGATTTTGGGAGACTTTTGCGAACCTCTCTGTCCGTCTGCCGCCGGGGGCTGGACTCGAGTGGTTCTGTACAACTTCCCATCCGAGGCCCACGTAGCAGTATGCGGAACGCTCGGATGGTCAGAGGTCAGATCAGCGGACCGAACTCGCCAGGCTCGCGCTGCTTTAGACTTCTTCGCTCTAGTACGTAAGGGCATATAGTAGGAAGAGTCTAAGTGATACTGGAGAGAGTCAGGCATATCTTCTTGGGAGCACAAGAGATCAGGACCGTACGAGAGGTGGTCGAAGACAGAGCCGCGTGGAGTAGGCGTCATGCGGCTGTCATCGTTGATCCGTATACGGCTGGCAGACGTAGCCACATAGGCTTTCTTCATGCGGCTGGAAGTCTTAGCCGCATGAGTCTTCTTTATGCGGCTAGATGATCTGGCCGCATGGATTTTCTTCATGCGGCCGGTAGATCCACCCGCATGAGCCTCCTGCATGTGGTTGACAGATTTGGCCATATGAGTGCTCGGCTTCTTCTTGGGGCGCATAGAGTCGCTCTTTGTCCCTACAAGTCCAGCATCGTAGTGCTTTCCTCTGCCAGACTTGGGGATAGCAGAGCTCTCTACGGCTCGATGTGGAGCCGTATGAGAATCGCCATCGCCGTCTTGGGTAGCAGAGAGTACCCCATCCAGAGCTTGTGGAGGAGCAAACGATTTTGGCCTCCACTCGCAGCGAGTCTACTTTGTGCGGGTTCGCTTCTGGATCGGGCCAGTACTTCCTTCAGAGAGCATCTTTTCAAACGCTTGTTGGTCGAAACGGACGACCATCTTCTGTTGCATGGAGCCAAGCTTGGCTGCATCCGACTGCGTCATCAACTCCTCAGCCGTGGAGAAGTTTGTCCCCAGCAGAGTCGCCATCATGTTTGCCATGAAATATAAAAGAGCAGAACAATTATCGGAGGACTGGACTTTTACTTCACGTTACAAACTCGCTTGTACAAAGAAAGCCTAGGGACAAAAACCTAGGTACAGCAGTCTAAGTACAATTGTTTATTTTAGATTTTGGGGGGTGACGATAGAGGCTCGGGAAAGCGACGGAAGCTCTGCCTTACTCCTTGGACGATCGGTATGCAGCCTTGGCTCCAGAAGATTGCTTGGCGTTGGAAGAAATGCTCTCTTTGCTCTCTCTCTGCTTCTTCTCTCTAAGTATTCTGGTGCTTTCTGATCTCAAAAAAGTCTCTCTCTGTATGTATATGTGCCTCTCTGTGTGTGCGTATGTATATCTTGCAAGGGAATGGCACCCTGCTATTTATAGGAATAGAGGGACCTCATTAGGGTTCACAATGATTACCCCTCAAAGTGGCGACGGCCTGTCGATCGATCAATCTGGGCCATTAATCTTGAGCGTGATAAATCTGGGCCATATAGTGTAGATTGCACCAAATCCTATCAGTAATTAATGCTGATTGGAATAGATCTCCGAGGTGATGATTTGATAATGTCTGCGAATCTGAATGAATAAATTTAATTCATTCTCCTGCCACGTATCCCAGATTATTGGGATTTGACCCAATCTTTGATTACAGTAAATCTGGAGAATTGATTGGCTTTATGACATGTATCCTGAAAGCCACTGAGGAGGATTACGCCGCATAAGGATTGAGCCGCATAAGGATGGAGCCGCATAAAACTGGCCACGTGTGGGGTCTATTTGGGGAGTGGTCCCCCGAACCTTCAAACTATATTGATAATTTGAGCCACACAATGGGTAATGAGCCGCATGGCAATGATCCTTGCGAGCTGCATGGGGGGCCTCTGCTTGAGCCGCATGAGACTGTTTCTGCCTGAGCCGTATGAGACTGTTTCTGTCTGAGCCGCATAAGGCAGCTTCATCATGAACCGCATGGAGAGTCTTCGCTCGAGCCACATATGACCGTCCACGTGTCAGGGCCACGTGACATTTTCTGGATCTCGGAAGATTGTGTCAGAGATCTCCTTCACTTCCCTAGGGGTCTGTCATTATGACAGAGTCATAATTACCTTTTTTGTGTCAGGGCTGCCACTTTTTCAGAGTTGTCAGCCGTTAAAGTAATTAATGCAGGAGGGGTGAACTGTTTTACAAGCCACGTGTCTCCTGTTCTGAGCCGTATAGGACGTCTTGAGCCGCATAGTCCCTCGTGCCGCATGAGTCTGTGAGCCGCATGGGCTTCCTGAGCCGCATGGAGTTTCCTGGCCGCATGGATCTTTCTTTAATATTTTTCATGCTTCTACAAATACTTCCTCGACGGGCACCTCTGGCAACACTGTATCCCTTGTATCATCAGTAGTATCCGCATTACCCCCAGCAGACTCTCCTGGCAATACTTCTGCAGCTACCTGTGCATCCTCGCCACTCGGTGTCGAGCCGCCAGCAACCACTCCGACATTAGTAACCGTAACCGGTACCATCCCAAAAACTTCTATATCGTCTTCCGACACCTCAACAGATGTATGACGTGTCGCAGAAGACATCTCGCTAGCAGAGCCACACCCAGGAAATTCTTTTTCATAAAAAGTAACATCACGGGACACAAAAAATCACCAGTCTCCAAATCATACAGTTTCCATCCTTTTTTATCAAGTGGATACCCAACAAAGATACATTTTCTACTCCTGCTAGCAAATTTATCATGTCGGGATTTCAAATCATACGCATAGCACAGACAACCAAAAATACGTAGATGATCATACGAAGGGGCCGAACCATATAAAACTTCATAAGGAGACTTAAAATGCAAGATACTAGAAGGTGTTCTATTTATCAAATAACATGCACCCAGAACACATTCCCCCTAAAAATCCACAGAAAGAGAACCCTAAAATCTCAATGCCCTGGCTACATTTAAAATATATTGATGTTTTCTTTCCACCCTTCCATTCTGTTGAGGTGTCCCAACACATGATGTTTGGAACAATATACCTTGAGATAAAAAATAATCTCGTAAACAATTAAATTCAGTGACATTGTCACTCCGCACACGACGTATATCAGCCCCAAACTGACGCTTCACCATAGCAATGAATTTAAGAAACATAGAATAAACAACACACTTATCCTTCAATAAAATAACCCAAACAGCTCTAGAAAAATCATCCACCAAAGTCAAAAAATATCGTGCCCCATTAGATGATGGAACACGATATGGTCCCCACAGATCACAGTATATCAGTTCAAAGCATCTCAAAGCACGACTACTACTATCCGGAAAAGCATCACGAGTCTGTTTAGCTTGATGACAAATATCATAAGTCTTATGAGAAAACACATTACTACCAGAGAGAAAAGGTAAAGTCTGCATTACTTTATCTGAAGGATGCCCCAGTCTACTATGCCAAACCTCAGAATCACTCTCTTTGCATGCCAGGATCACCGAAGCCAAAGAAGTTGGAACCTCCCCCAAGAAGTAAAGTCCACCCCTTTGTTCACCTGCTCCAATTATCATCCTCGTACTTCGGTCCTGAACAAAACACAAATCAGGAGTAAATAACATATCATAATTTCTGGCACCAATCAATTATGAGACAGAGATCAAATTGTAAGTCAATGTCGGACCATAAAGGATATCCGTCAACACCAATGAAGCAGTCAAAAATACTGTCTCTCAGAATAGCCTCAATAGTGCTCCTATCAGGCAAAATCACATGACAGACGGGGCCCTCAAAGCAATCAACTAAACAATCACGAGAACCTGTCGCATGAAGAGTAGCCCCAGTATCGAATATCCAAGTGACAGAAAAATTCTTACCCATCAGACGATCAGAGTTCGAAGAACCAGGGTTGGAAGAATTGTCGTTACCCAGCAAGCTCATCAGTTTCTGCCATTATTCACCTGAGAGTGGTGAAGGATACCCTCCATGCAACATATCTACCGAACTTCCAGCAAGACCAGCAGGGACACCATGACCAGCAGCGGCGACATGATGAACAACCCCTGCGCCACCAGCACCGCGTCCCCCAACATGTCTCTGCTGTGGTGCCGGGCCTCTGCCACCACCAGCACCACGTCCGCCCTCACGTCGAGGACGAGTCTCCCACCACTCTGGATAGCCAATCTTGGCAAAGCAAGTTGCAACATCATGACCTATTTTTTTGCAATGAGTATAGATCATACCTGATTTGTCCCTGGAATCGGAGGTTCTACTATTAGAAGTAGTAGAAAGACGAGGTGAAGTCTTGATAGCCAGCGCCAATACCTCCTCAGCAGCGGATTAGACTTGAGATTTTCGCATATCCTCCTCCTCACGGACTGCCTGGTATGTCCGATCTAAACTTGGATGAGGATCCTGAGCCAGAAGATTAGATCGGGTATGACCATACAACTCAGCATTCAACCCATACATAAAGTCCTGAAAGTGGTCTTCATCCCTCATAGCCTGTAGCTTTGCAGCAAGTTTACCACAGTTACAAGTAGGCAATGGGAAATAAGCAGCTTGTTCATCCCACAAAGATTGCAAATTTCCAAAGTAGGTTTCCACAGACATCGAAGCCGTTTGTTTACACTCAGCCAAAGCCACCTTAATTTGTTGCTTCCGAGTGCCATTGCTAACAACAAATCTTTTCTCCAACAAGTTCCACAATGGATAAACCTCCTCAAAGTACGGCAAAGATTTCTCCAGAGACGGATAAATGGTATTAAGAACCTATTGAACCAATAGCGCTTGCACACATCTCCAATCAAGCAATTTTCTAGCATCATTAATAGGTTTGATTTTAGTACCTTCCAGAAAAGTGATCTTTCGCCTAGAGATCAGGGAGAGACATCGACCGAGACCACTCAGCATAGTTCGGTCCACGGAAAATAATAGGAGTAATGATATTTTCTGGTTGATCAGCATAACTCAGAAAATATGGATCCTTCGGATTAGAATAATTTGGGTTGTGTGCACCGCCACTGCCAGTTGCGATGGAGTAGTTGGATGCAGCATAATCAGCCACGGCGGATGTCGGGTGTACAAAAAATTTGTACAACTCCGACGGATCGGCCGAACGAGTGACGAATCAGCCGCTGATAGACGGCGGATGTCGGGTGTATAAAAATTTGTACAACTCCGACGGATCGGCCGAATGAACGGCACATCAGTCACTGATGGACGAGGTCGACGGCGAATCGGCCGCGGTCGGGGCGCCGGATCTGGCGCGGACGGGGTCGACGGCGGAGTGCCGCGGTCAGGCGCTGGCGCGGACGTGGGTCGGACGGTCGCGGTCAGGCGCTGGCGCGTGCGGCTTTGAAGGCGAAGTACCGCGCGGTCAGGCGCGGGATCCGCCGGTAAGGGTCGGCCGGTGTAGTCGGGCGCCGGGATCCGCGGTCAGGCTCTGATGCCGACAACTTCTGCGGCAAAATGTCGCACGGTCAGGCGCGGGTAGAGGTCGGCCGGTGCAGTCGGGTGCCGGCTGGTTCAGTCGGGAGGAGGGGCGCCGGATCGGGCGCCGGAATCCGGTGGCGGTGGATAGGTTTTGGCGGTGGATAGGTTTTGGCGGCTAGGGTTTTTTTGGAGGCTCTGATACCATCTAGGAAATAATAATGCCTTGTTCTCATTGATGGGGGCTATTTACAATATATATTGTCTACACGATTGGGCTTGGTCTTAGGTTTATGGGCCATATTAACATTAGTTACAAATATAATCTGACACTACTTGTACTCAAACCTTGAGATGCAAATTCTTATGGTATGAATGATATAATAATGACTTGATTGACAAATCAACTCTTCAATTCTAGGTGCTTGAATAAGTTTTGATTGTTCGACTATGTAGTATGATGAGATTGAGGCTATTTGAACTAATATTTGATTGATCTCCTCGTTATGTTTTGTCCCCATATTATGGCACATGATTTACACTGGCAATACATATATTTTCATGTGTTTTATTGAATTTTGGAGTGTCCATATCATATATATCCTAATATTTGTCTAATACGTGTCTTGTTCATTTAACGATCACTCGTTTGCTGACATTTGATTCAATTTTTTGAGAAGCTTTCTATATAAGAAGAGAGAGCTTGATATATATAATGGTATACAGTGGTACTTTGCTAAAGTTATTTTTTTTAAAGCGTTATATTTTATTATGTTGTGAAGAGAATTTGATACATGCTCATATATATTATCATCGTACGTTTTCTTTCACTGTAAACAAAATATATGTTAGACTTTAGTGTTTTGGCATATTGATAGCATATATATATATATATATATAATATATATATATATATATATATATATATATTAATCCTCGTTTCATAACTAGAAATATTGTTGAATTATTTAAAATTCATGGTAAGAATGTATTGGTGTGCCAAAAATGAACAAGTTGTGCATCCTTTCAAATTTTATTTCTTATTAATATGCAACTAACATCTAGTTTTTGAAGATCGAATCATTAGAAATTATAATTTTTCGGAAAGGAACAACATGTTAATAGTGAGAAGCATTAGAGAATGTGACTTGTTAGTAAAGGAACAAACATGCTACGAGTGAAGGGTGAAGGTAAGTAACACAAAAGATTTTCGCTATATTATTCTAAACGGGATGTTGTAAATTTTATTTTATAAATTCTTGAATACTAATGGATGTTTAGCTAGAATAATGGAACTATATAATCATAATGTATAATATGACATATCTTTTGAATTGCTATTTCTAAGCCAAAATCAAGTCTATAAGTAAAAAGTTATATGATCATTTGAAAAAGGTAATTTTTATATTTACAACATACATATACTAATCATTTTATAATTTGTAAGTATGTGAGCCAATTTTCTTAGTTATGTATATAGTTTATGATGATGAATGATATTTATTTTCCCTTGATTACTTTGCACGATTGAACCTTAAATGACTATATTGTCACAATATTATAATTTCTAGTTAGAAAGAAATTACAATATTGTTCTATCACAATATTTAGATTATGTTAGGCAACATTGCTTTATATATAATTTGTTACTCTATATTTCTTTTTGATTCGTTGAAACAATTATTCAAAAGAAAATAGTTTAGTGACATTGCAAATTCCTGTAAATCTAGAGTAAAGATCAATTTGGGTACAAGCCAAAAGGGTCCTTCTGTCAACCGGACGTAAATAGCTCTAAGCGACACGGTATTTAATCGTCCTGCTGTGGACCTCCGCTAGCTGGGAACTGGCCCCTACAACTAACCCAAGTTGATCAAAACTTGATAAACTGAAGATTTGATAAGGTCAATTAGGAAAATTCACTTAAACTATTATTCTAGTACTTTAGACGGTCATTTTTGTAAAAATGACTTGTAAAGATAAATATTTAGAGCCAAGGCTGAAAGTTACTCTATCTTACTTTAATGGATGATAGAGTCAGATGAGTTTTTGCTCACTATCCTAATGTTTGTATTAGCAATTAGTGAAATCACATACTTGTTAAATAAATGTGTTGTCACCAAATCTGATTTAGGAAATAACTAAATCAGTCAAACCAGATTCAAAATATGTTTTTAAGAATATATATTCTAGACTATAAAATTATATCACATTAGATACTCTTATGTTATAGAAAGTCATTTTAATACAAACTAGGTAACTGACTCATATGACATCTAATCCATTTATGGATTTTTTTACTCTATCAAGAATTGTCATCTCTTGAGTTTATGTAAGAATCATAGCTAAGAGTATTATATACTCAAAATTGTTATCTTCAGTCACATCTGGTACTGAAGTTGTATGGCTCAGACATTTTATATTTTACATGATCAACATATTTCTGTACCTGTCATTTATTTTAAAATTATGCTGAAAGTATGATCTTGTGAATTCTAAGATGTACAGTTACCTGCAGCTGCATTCAAGACATTAAAAGTGCCTAAAAAGCAAAAATATAGTTCTTGACTATAAAGTCATAAAAGAACTTTACAGATCTCTTGACAAAGAGTCTGTTTACTCTTGATGAAGAGTTTGTCTAGGAAATTAATCCCAGAATCATCGAGGAGGATGGGGTTAAGCCCATAAATTAGTCACCAGCAGTGTCAACACAACCGATCTGATTGGAGATCCCAAGAAATTGGTTCAACAGGTTGGAATAAGCTGGATTAGGTGACTATTATGGAACACTGACCCTGAGATTAAAATTTTCTTAAAATAAATACCTAATAGGATGTATATGTGTACATGGATACCCCATCCCTATGGTGATAGTGTTTCGGTGTGATTTGGTTAGGGTGAGTTTTAAAACTCTTAATAGGTCCAAGCATGATGATGCAGGGTTGGCTCCAATCACCAACCCTTGGAGGACTTACCTATGTGAGAGGTCGTGAAGACCGTGACTATAGAACATGGCGATCCCAGAAAACTCTCATGAATAAGAAAAAAGTGCGCATGGCCAATCAAAAGCGTCACCCCGACAGACCCAAGAACCTTTAGCATACTATGTGTGTTATTTTTTGAATCTGATTCAAGAAGTCTGATTCAAGACATAGTCCATCAAGTACTTCTTCAGATAAAGACAATAGTCACTAAGTGAGATTCAAGGCCGCATTCCATCTCACATATTGCATAGAATTCATTTGCCCAAAAATTCTTTATTTCTACTCCTTAGAACATAGTTAACTCTATTTTTCGAAAATCGATTATTTTGGGGCGGATTGTTGTATGAATTTGTAAAAAAACCAACTTTTAATGTCTTTTTTTTGTATTAATTGTTGGTGTTAATTCCTATTAGCTATTACCTATTATTATCCATTTCATTGGTTGTTTAATCCTAGTAAATTATCTTAATTCTATGGGTTAAGGGTTGTCTATATAATGCATGTTTTGTCTTGTTGAAGGGACATCTTTTGAGAGTAGCAACCATATTATTCTCTTCCTCCACAAATCTCTACCATATGATTTATATTTTTCTATTGCAATCTCTCCTACTCTGAACAAGAGCTAAGTTCGGGTCGTTCTTCCGAAACGGTGACGGGAAGCCGGTAGCAAGGCAGTTTTACCTCTAGGAGGATTCGAGAGGATGTCTGTACATAGACCTCGATAATCTCTTAGGGCAGTGCTTCGTGCATGACTTTCCCGTAGACCGGTATTTCTAAATTTTTTATTATTATTTTGTTATTCCATTTTTCAGGACGATAAAGAAATAATATCCAACATTAGTTATATTAATAATAAATCTATCAATGACTTCTTTAGAGAATGAACCAATTGTTCTATCCTTCTTTTATTGACTTTTTATATCCTCTTAATTTTTTTTTCCTTCTAAGTAACATATTCTACTATCACAAAAAAGCATAATAAAATATAAATATAGATAGTAAACAAAGAATAATATAATATGGATTGAATTCGTTGAAATAATGTACGTTTTTCTTCTTCAAGAAGTGCATAATACTATATATAGACATGAAATATATATTATATTAAGATTAATGAGTAGATAAAATAAATAAGTTATCAATTATATACACTAATTTTTTTTTACATTGCACTTGTTGATCACTTGATTTGAGCCTTGTTAGGGTAGAAGATTATATTTAGCTGTAGAGATCATGGAATTGTAGAGAGAGCGAGAGAGAGAGAGAGAGAGAGAGAGAGAGAGCACTAAATATTTTTTACAAATAAATAATTTTTTAACCTAATAAATAGGGGTTATATTATATCTTAATGTTTACTTGCTTAGCTTAACCCTTTGTTTATTTACTAGCCCAAAAAATTCTTAACATAATTACGTACTTAAAACAACTATTTATTTAATAAATTTGGATACAGTTATTTTTAGATTATTTTCTATATTTTTTTGGCTTTCTAATTGTATTTTTCTTTTCCTGGTTACTAATATAAAAATTATGAATTTATAATTATTATTATTAATAATTTTAGTTTGCATATAATTAAGTTTTTATATAGGACCCCTGATTAGTCCTATCTTCTTTAGCTTCTTAATAAATTTGGTTTATGTTATATATCATTTGTGCAATTTTTCCATAATATATATATATATATATATATATATATATATATATATATATATATATATATATATATATATATATATATATATTGTAGTGTCCCGTCCCGCTCAGTTCAACTGGAGGAATCAAAATACCAACGACGTTAGGACTTAGCCATGCAACGACTTGCTTGAAGTCCCGCTCGGTTGAGGTGACTCATTGCTTAGGTGGCTGGCTTCGGTGAACTTGCCTCAGCTTGGCCTTCACACTAATAAAACAAAAGTTTTCAACTGCATAAGTAGACTTGATAATAAAAGAGACGAATCCACATAGCTAAGAGAATAATCCCAAGTTGGGTCAGATTGAGTAAGAATATGGAAAGGGGCCACGGTAAGCTTAGAAATGTTGCACGATGTGCTTTCAAAATGACACTCGGTCCTTCATCCCGTGGCTTGGAGAAGAAAAGTTGGTCTATGTATCTCCAAGTTATGAACATAGCATAAGTCATAGGCGTCGCATGTATAAATGCTTGATACAGCATGTATGGTCCCACTGTCCGATGTTTGGCATAGCAAAAGCGTTCCACATGTCTCAGTGCACGTTTCTACGATACAAGGCTTGGCATAGCCTTTGCTTATCTCATGTGTTAAGTTGTTGCATGATTGAGTTAGACAAGAGTTTTGCTGGGCTATCGAAGTCATAGCAAGCACTGTCCCATGTTTTCTGCGCATGTCAAAGTCACACAGTCCTACGATCTCAAGGCTCATCATATAAAGTATGACTTGGATGGTAGTGTCACACAGAACACAAGTTGGCTTAAGTCACGATGTCACGGACTTAGTGTTTTAAGGTACGAGCCATAGTTGATTCAAATTGAGTTTGGAAAAAGGGCTATCAAATAGTCATTCATGAGTTGAGTAAAATGATATGACAACATGGAAGAATTAATACTCGGGACCATTGGTCGTCGAGGCGGTCTCAAATACTAGTAGTCTCTAATGTAGTATTAAAAAGACGATAACACTGGAAATATAGTCACTATGTAAGACGGTGGTTCGAGTCGAGTCTTTCATGGTCATTGGACAACTTGTCGACAAGAGAAAGTTTCCTCGAAACGACAAACCTGGGGCTACATGATCGTTCCAGCCTAGGAGGAAATACGGAATAGCCGAGCTAGGAGTACCGTTCAGGTTATTCGAAAACTTTTAGCGGGGCTCGCTACTTGTGCTGAAAGGGTCGCCGAATAACAAAGCTATAAGTCCAAGCATAGTCCGTGGTACTAGTGACCCTTTCATATAGATAAGTCGGCATAAGAGCGGCAATCTGCGTACAAGCCTTTGGACTGAGTCAAGATTTGTGTGTATGGCCCCAATGAGTCGAGTTGATTACGTGCACGATTTGTAACACAATATTTGGGCCTAAGATTTGGCTGCAACGAAGACATCGTGCTCTGGCACGAATTGTGGCGTCGGTTGGTGAGTCGTTAACACAAAAGTATAAATAAGTTGGATTAAGTCATTTCGAGTTTAAGTCAGGAAGGGCCGTAAGTCAAAGTTGGTCAAGTGGTACTGAGTTGTGAGGCATGACCTCATTGTGGATGCACGAATGGAGTGATGGCACGACTGTGTGATTAAGTCTTAAGGTATGGGCCGAAAGGCAAACACGAGTCGATAAGTTGACGTTGTTGGCATGAGAAGGGTCTGGAGGCAAGGATAAGTAAGTTATCGGTATGATGGCACGGTGATGGTCTGGAGACACAAGTAGATGAGGCGTCTATGTCCTAAAATCGATCCTAAGGCAAGAATAGAAAGACAATCATAAAGGGTTTATGTTGCACAAAGTAAATAAACGTATTGGTTTTGTATGGGTGGGCAAGGAGCTTACTCTACTAGTACAGTTGAGTACTAACACCCACACAGTTTCCATGTGCAGGCACAGGTAGAAGATCGTTGGCACGGAGCTCGCTTGGATGAATCGAGGCACATAGTGTCACGACCCGATCCCAATAATCTGGGTCTAGTCAGATCATGCCCAGCCTGCACCGTTGTTGAGACGGCGGCAGTAAGCTGTTCAGTAGCAGGTAACCATACAACAACACTATAATTTGTCACAACTCAACTTCGGAATTAAACTTTATTTAAACTGAAATTCAAATACAATGAAAATTGTTCTGAAGGGAAAATACAGAATTCTGAAATAAATAAAATACAGAAAATGGAAAATCTATCTATCAGCCTCAGATCCATCGTCCTCCTGCGGGGACTTTGGCAGCACAACGGGGTACAACTCAGGGTCGTAATAGCTGTTGTAACACAGCTCAGCATCCTCAACATCGCCTAAAAATATATCTCCAGTCAGGAGGGAGCAAAGTACAATTCATGCTAATTTTTAAACAGTTAAATAAGAAATAGAATCATTCAGTTCTAAACAGTTTTAAAATAGGTTTGTTATAGTAGAAAACAGTGATTTGAACAGGTAATGACATATGACCGGCTTGGGTTTGTCACAGGAGGGATAATAGGTTTTGTTACAGTAGTAGTTATAATCATTACGCTATTCTCCAGTCCCCAGTAGTTACAGTACAGTACTCTCGGAGAGATTTTCGTGTTTGAGTCGTGGTTTAGACATGCAGTAAAACGATTAAGTAAATAACTGTAACTAACATAAACTATACTTGCCTCAGGTACAATAACTGGAGAGGTAGACGACTTCGAGACGGGGAGTTAGAGTCGTCCTCGAATTCCTACATTCGAGAAATAGACTCAGCTTTCAGGTTAACCAACTAAACTATACTAGTTGTAATCTCTATTTGCGTCCTAGTCCAATTTTAGTTATTTAATTAACTAAACACAGAAAAACACGGTTATTAGTGCGTTAATTTAATACGAGGGAAAAATGATCATTTTATACTTTTGATTCGAGAAATCATCGTCGATGCCAGATTATTAGAAAAACTTGATAATTTTATATAAATATAAATATAAAACTAATTCTCTTATTTTAGTGAGAAAACACGTAATTTTTAATTATTAATAAACTTGTCAACTTTAGGCGAGAAAACATTAATTAATTTTATACGAAAATATCTTTTTAATCATTTTAATCGCTAAATAATAAAACACGAAAAACCAGAAAATGACAGGAAAACCTAAGCTATTACAGTCACAGACCAGCCAGTTGGGCTTATGCCCATTACAATTTATTTACATAAATTGAAATAAGATAAACTGCCGTTAGTCCTGAACTGAAATTAAATTAAATAGAATTTAAACAGAAAATAAATAATAAAATAAGGATAAATAGTAAGTCTCAGATAATGGTCCGATCCTTATTTTTGGCTAATTGCCTCAACGTCCGGGCGGGGCCGGTATCGTTTGCACTTAGCCGGGTCCATTGACCGGTACGGTCGTCACCCAAAAATAAATATCAAATAAATTCCGAAAATTATTTTAAATTCATTTTGAAAATAATTCAGGATTTACGGAAAAATCAGGCAGCATCTCCTCTGTTTTTGGTCAACCCAAAAACTGGGAAAATGGCGCCGATAATTCCTGCAAGTCCCAAACCAGGGAAAAACCCACATTTTATATATATAAAATATCCACAACAATCCACAGAATAATCGGGACGACCCGAAATGATTTCGGAAGTCCGATTCCAAATCGACAAGTCACAGAACGTTCCCGGAAATTTTCAGAAACTAAAACATACCAAAAACCATTCCCGAAATATTCCGGGAATATAAAATAATCCACGGGACCTTTCCGAAAGTCCCAGAAAAATACGTCGCTAATACCGAATTTCCAAAGGGAACCGGGGACCATTTCATCATCGACAAATAATAATAAAATACGGGACATGGGTTATACCTCGGATTGCTCGGCTAGAGCTCTCAGATGTAAAATAGAAAGAAAGAATAATCCAGAGTCAGCGACGTAATTTCCAGGTCAGCGCTGGAACCAGCAGCGTCGACGAAAACGCCAAAAACCCAGAAATTAGGTACGGCCAGGGAACGCTGGAACAACGGGGAAGAGCTCTGCCAAGTGGGCAACGAGCTCGGACAGATCCGCGAGCAGGGGATCGACCAGAGGGGCGCCGAAGGGGTTCTGACGGGCGACGTCGGCGTCGGCCGAGAAGGGCCAGAATAGATCGGCGACGAAGGAGCCGACGGATCCGAAGGGGCGCACGCGAGGGGAGCTCGGCGCGGGGCGCGCGGTCGCCGGAGGGGGTCGGTGCTGGTCGGCGGATCCGCGGGGAGCGGGTGGCCGCGGGGTGGCGCGGCTAGGGCGCGGCCACAGGGGCGGAGGCCGCTCGCGGGGAGCGCTGACGCAGTGGCGTCGAGGGGCGCGCCGGAGTGCGCTGTCGGCGGGGCGAGGGTTTTGGGTTGGAGGGTTGGTGGATGGGGAAGAGAGGGTTTGGTGAGAGAAATAAGAGAGAACAGAGAGGGAGAGAGTACGAGAGAGCTGAGTTTATTTCTCTTCTTCTGTTAGGTGAGTAAGAGAGAGAGATGAGAGTATATGTGAGGAAGAGATTTGTGATCTTCTGTGAAGTGAGAAGTGGGAAGAGTGGTAGAGTAAATAAGAGAAGTGGGGTGAACGTTTGGGACGTGGGTAGAGGAGAATGAGTTGGGGAGGAAAGTTAGGAAAGAGAACAGGGAGTGGAGAAGAAGTCTCCACCCGAAATGCTTGTCCTTCGGGACCAGCTCACCAACGTGAGAAATATTTTTTTTTTAAAAAGTTAACCAAGTCCAAAGAAATCAGAATTAAGAAATAGGAAAAAGGGTTGGGTTTGGGCTCAGGCCCGGGTCTGGGTCTGGGTCTAAACTCAAAAGCCATGTTATTATATTTTCGAAATCATTTGCACTCCAAAAATATTTAATAATAATAATGATAATAATAATAATAATAATAATAATACCAATAATAATAATACTAAACTCTATTTAATAATTAATCACAGGATATGGGTTTCACACATAGTTTCTTAGCATTTCGTGGCATGCAACCGCATTCTCTGGACTTATACGGGACAAAATGTATGGACATCACCTATCTGAACTAGCCGCTGGTTCATTAAATTATATTAAGAGATGAGCGAGAGCTGAATGATTGTATATAGAGAGAAAAGTGTGCTTGAGCGACTTGTAATCTCGGCTTCGTGCCTATGTAATATTTCGTTCATTACCAATAAAAGACTCTGATATTTTTTCAATACTTGTGTTGCCTTTATTCAATGTTTATGCTTGGGACTTCTGTGCGACGATCCCGTGGCGTTAACTTGTAATTTTCATGCCCCGGTCCCGTAGGACCGATCGTTCTCGCTAAGGCGTTATGCCGTGTGAGTATAGGTTGCGCTCACGCAAAGCGGGTTCCATAACGGCCGATTACAGGCTAAGCGACGGGGTCGTCGCACAAAAGTCCCGAAGTAGAAATATTGAATAAGCCAGCGAAAAGTAAGAACCAAAACACAAGTCATATAAAGGATGGCTTTTTATTGATATTGAACAAGGATTACAAAATTGGCACGAGGCCATGATTACAATCACTCAGTCTCACTCTTCTCTCAAGTTACAAGTCACTCCGCTCTCTCTCATTTCTCAATACCAAGCTTGGCGAGCCAATGGATGCTTCAGATAGGCAATGTCCATACATTATAACCCGTATAAGTCTAGACTTCATGTTGTCATATGCCTCAAAACGCCAAGGAACTCCGTGTCTCAATACATCCAAGAGAGCTCCACGCCAACGAGCTTCTACCTGTGCCTACACATAGAAAGTGTGTGGGTGTTAGTACTCAACTGTACTGGTGGAGTGAGCTCTTCGCCCACCCATAAAAAACTAATACGATTATTTACTTTGTGTAACATAAACCCTTTGTAATTATCTTTCTATTCTTGCCTTAGGATCGATTTTTTGACATGGACTCCTGGCATATTTTGTGTGTCTAGACAATTGTCGTGCCTTGTACCAACAACTTACTTATCTTGTCTCTAGTCCCTTCTCGTGTCAACAACGTCAACTTATCGACTCATGCTTGTCCTTCGGCCCATACTTTAAGACTCAATCTCTTAGTCGTGCCATAAACTCGGTTTGTGTATCCACATTGAGGCCGTGCCTCGTAACTCGGTACCACTTGACCAACTTTGTCTTACGGCCCTTTCTGACTTAAACTCAAAATGACTTAGTCCATCTTACTTATACTTGTGTCAATGACTCACCAATCGATGCCACACTTCGTGTCATAGCACGGTGTCTTTGTTGCAGCCAAATCTTAGGCCCAAACATTGTGTTGCAAATCGTACACACATTTAACTAGACTCAATCCAAGTCATACACACGGATTGCTGCTAATATGTCAACTCATCTACATATAAGGGTCACTAGTACCACAAACTATACTTGGACTTATAGTTTTGCTATTCGACGACCCTTTCAGTGCAAGTAGCGAGTCCCGCTGAAAGTTTTCGAATAACCTGAGCGGTACTCCCAGCTCGGATATACCGTGTTTTCTTCTAGGCCAGAATGATCCTGTAGACCCAGGTTTGTCGTTCCGAGGAAACTTTCCTTTGTCGAAACGTTATCCAATGACCATGCAAGACTCGACTCGAACTACTGTCTCACACAATCATTCTTCTTCTTGTGTTACCATCTTTTCAGGACCATGTTAAAGACTTCTAGTATTTGAGATCGGCTCAACGACCAAGGGTTACTGGTATTCTTCCATATTGCTCTATCATTTTACTCAACTTAGGAACGACTATTTGATCGCCCTTTTTCTAAACTCAATTTGAATCAACCGTGGCTTGTGCCTTAAAAC
>JANAVB010005397.1:3193427-3210927 GCA_029216955.1 Iris pallida | reverse complement strand
GAAATCAGAAAACCCTGCCCACGTCGTTGTCGTCGTGCCTGCTGACCGTTGGTGCCTGGCCCGAGTGCTCTCCAGTCTTCTTCCCTCGCCATGCCATGGTTCCCCATCACTCTAACCCTTTTCTCATCGGCGCCCAGCCCAGTCCCGCCATGCTCCACCATAGCCTTGAGCGCCACCACCGGCGCCGCCTCCTCCGCAGCCGAATCTCTGCCGTCGTGCGCGCCCCCGCGCGCAGGACCTCCTCCGCGCTTCGCCGCCCACGAGCCGACGGCGAGAATCGGGATTATCCTCTCCGCCAGGACCGCCGACCTCTCCAATGGCTGTGCCGACCGCCGCCCATGGCACACCGCCGTGCCGGCCGCCTTGTTCCCCTCGGTTGGCCCGATCTCTACCCCCAAGCCGAGCCTCCGAGCGCCACCGCGTTCTCAGTCACCTCCGACTTCCAGCGCCACCGCAGCCGCGCTCGCCGCGTAGACCCCCGCCGGCCTCCTCAGGTGAGCGCACCCCTTCGTCCCTTTCCGCTCGCTCTTCTCCCTCTCTTCTCTCTCTACACTTTATCTCTCTCTCTCTCTGACGAAAAAAAGTGAAGGGGATGAGCTGTTATGTTAAGGTTTATTATAACTATTATTATTATTATATTATTAAATACTACCATCATGATAGGTATTAAAGTATGTTTTAACTATACATGTAGTAGTACAAATACGAAAGAGCAACTATATTATTATTATTTTTTTATTATTAATATTATTATATACAAATATATCTATAAATATTCTTCTAAAATATAATATTGCTTAATTTATGGTATTTTAAATACATCTTCACCCTACTAGTTAAAATATTAGTTTCGATATAAAAACAATTTTTATTTTCAAATTATTATTAAAAAAAAAGAGTACTTTGACTACTACAATATAGTTCCCAAAATTTATAAAAATGGTTTCCTAGTATTTTCTAGTGTTTAACTAAAGTGGTTTTACTAAACAAAATATATTTTTCAAGGTATTACAAATATTTTACTAAAATAGTATATGTACTGTTTACATCAACTTTCCTTTAATTATCCCCATTACTCGTGACTAATCATGCTTACCTATTTTCTCGCAAATATGTACCCCTCACATTGACCTCGGCTATTGGACTATTGTGACGTGTTAGAACACCGCACAACATTAGGCGACACACCAGGCAAGAGACCTTGCCTTTACTGTTTGAATTTCTTGCTCAATATCATACATGTTTTGTTTATTTTCAAGTTGTTCTTTCTAAAATTATATGTAGATGTAAATTACTATATTTCATGTAATTGGCTTAGAGTTAAGAGACTACCGTCAAATATTATTGTGTCTCACTGACTTGTCACGATTGTACACGAGTTGTGTGTGAGAGTTGTGAGTATCATATAGAGGTCACTTACGTGTGGGCTGATCCCCCGTGCGCATGCGTAGGAATAACTATCTATAGATGCATGTAAGAAGACTTGACAGTTATCTATTATAAAACAGTGTGGTGGAAACGACACGTGTTTGTGTGTCGGGGTTACGACACACGTATAGTATCATTTAGGGGAGAGGACAGCTACTAGCGTAGGGGCTACATTTACTTTTACACACATTTGGGAGAAAGTGTCTGGGATGAGCGCTACGTGTTATCCAGCCGATAGTGTCTCGGATGAGCGCTACTTGTTGGCCACTCTTTATTACTTGCTTGTGACAGCCCCTGCGTAGAACGTTGTCCTCTAAAGTAAAATCCACATAGAACGGTTAGGAACCTCTACTCATACATATTTTTCTGTTGAGCTTTTATTATTCAGTTTATTGGTATTATATTATGTGTCTTGTTACGTCCCTCTGAGGACCTGGTGATCTCTCCAGGTGTGTGTTCATGTCTCCCACAGGTATTCTAGCTGAGGTCGTGGTCTTCTCCATTTACTCGAGGATGACGTATCTTGGTCTATCTTGCTACCTTCGTCCATTCTTTTTATATATCATGTACTTCATTTCATTTTATCTTGTTGGTAGAGGACTTTGTCTCCGTCCAACGGTTGTACCATATACATTCAAGTTGATTTTATAGTATTATTCTTTTCGTTTGTGGATGAGATCTAGCATGTCTTGGTTCTCTATATTTTACAGCTTATGTATTTATACGAGGATTTTATACATTGGAGTATTCTTCGTATATCTACAGCTGGCATCATACGTTTCTAGTCCTACTACTTTGGGACTGGGGCGTTACATGTTTTTGTGGTGGTCAATGCAGGTCAAGTTTGCTGTTTTGGTTACATAACTGTACCGAGCGGGCCTGCAATATAGGATTAGGATCTAGGAATCTCATCCACATACTTGATCACCTTCCTTGACCTTCCTTGATTTCCATATTCTGACTCCCGTGGCTTCCCTTGATTTTTGCATCTTGCTTGAACTCTTTATACCAACACCCTATCATCTCGTGCTTAAACATGGTTAGAAAGATGACTACACTACTATATACTTATTGGTCAACCCAATGGCTAGAAGGGTTATATTGACAAATAATATCCATTGAGGTTATATTTGAGTATAAAGGTATTTATTTTTCCTAGAGATATGATCTTAAGGATTAGTTAATTTCAAGTTGGATAGTAGCATATTACCGCCTTCAAAGGATAGTTAGAATTTTATCATTACAAGGTGGCATACACAAGAGGATAGCTAGATCGAGAAAACAAATTTTTGATTTACGAATTTTTGAAATGGTGAAATAGTTATGATTTATTAGGGATATGAAATCGATTGAGAAATAATTTAAATTTTTATACTGTGATGCATGATTTACGGTTAACTTTAAAAGTTTGGATTGTGATATTATAAAGTTTATCTCGAAATTATTTAAGGAGTTTTAATTATGATTTTTAGGCAACTAGAGAAGACGAAAGCTTAGTTTGAGAGAGCTTGAGGTTTAAAATTGAGTCGTACGATTTATAAGTTTATTTAATTTTGAGTTGAAGAAATGATGGTAAAATTTTGTTTAACTATTGAAGGATTTTACCATTTAAAAAGTTGTGATTTTGTTTGAATGACTTAGAAATAGAAGTTATGTGGTGAGTGCGTTAAAAATATGGAGCTGTAAATTTTAGATTATTCGTCATATGTTAAAAGTTTATCTTGAGGGTTATTGGAGAAATATTTGGAGTTTTAAAGTTATGAAGTGGAAAAAAAATTGATTCATGATTTTCTTGAGTTTAGAAGTTGGAGTGGAAATGTTAAATTTTGGAAAGGTTAGTAGTAACATGATAAAAGTTTACTGGGAAAGGGATTTGATTTGGTCATGATTAAATTTGACGGTTTGGAGTAAATACGAAATTTGGATAATTCATTTTAGAGAAATTTTTTTAAAACTCTTTGAAGGAAACTTGAGTTTTCAATTTTAATATTAGGCCACCAAGATAGCCCTAATAAATTGGAAGTATTCCATACTAAATGCCATGTCACTCATCACCACGATTGTAGTATATACACAAGCGTTGCTAGTCATCTACCAAACTATATTGTATCTCAATCTTTACTTACTCGATTTTCCCTCGAATCTCGATCTTTTATGGTAACCTTCTAACCCAGTTGCAATTTGAATAATGATTTAAATTGTTCATTAACTGTACTTCATTTAAGTGGCTATCATATCTTTAGAAACTGTATTTCTAACTTATTTACCTTAATTTACTCGAATCTGAATTATCATTATTTTATGCCTTAGCTTGGTCATTTATTTTTGTGCATTGATCATTATCTCATGAACTCCCACTTTTTATTTTAAATTCTTTCATGTCCTTTACCGTGACTTGGGTATTTGGAGCACGACACAAGACTTTTTATCCAATAAAATTTTATATGCAAGACCTAGACGAGTCCACCTTCATGTAGGTATATCATGTCCCACTAAAACGCGTCTTCTTGTACTCTCATTTCTTGATACGACTTTCGGGTCGAATACGCTAAACTGTAACATTTACCATGATACCGATATATTTACCGACCATGGATCTCGACTCAATTCCTTTAACCCAATAAATGAATATGGTCCACCTAATTCCTTAAATGCTCAGCTTGTGCTTTATGTTGATTGCTACCCGTGCCTTTTATTTTTGTGCCTTATCTTGATTTACTTAGACCCATACCATTTTTACTCCCCATGCAACATTAGCAACTTTTACTTTCCTCCTCTTCGATTAAATTTCTTCACTCATATTTTACCTTAATTCCACCGTGGTTCATGCAACGTTGTTCATTTTATGATTTCCTCGTTTTAAGATGAAAATGGATCATGACTTCCTTTGGATAGAAAGAGATTGGATTAGAAAACTCCATAAATGAGATTAGTGGTATAAATAAATAAAAGAATAATGGGATTTTTAGGTGGGATTGAGAAAGGTGTATGTTTTTACAAAGTGATATGATCAAAAGTAAGTATACTGGCGATTGACAAATTATTTCGGAATTTAACAGATGACTGAAGATGGAATTTTTTTTACATTAATAAATGAGTATGAAATTCTTAATAGAAGGAATGGTTTTGTTTCGATTAAAGTGATTAAAGGTTAATTAAAAGTTCAAGAAGGTTATAAAAAGATAAATTTTGATTTAAGGAAGATATTTATATCTATATATGTGTGTTGGAGAAGTAAATTTCGAGGATCGAAAAATTAAAACTTTTGGGACTTAATGAATTTCTATCTTTAAGATATTAGATTTGATATATGAATATAGATAGGATTCCAAATTACGTGAGAAAATTTTGGAGGTTAACCATCAAATTGAAGGGAAGAAAAGAAATATAGATTTCAAGAAATTAAAGAAATTATAGAAAAAAAGATTTAAGGAAAAATTTAAATCTTTGTGGATTAGGAAATTTGAAGAGACTGTATAAAGTATTATCGATAAGACGATTCGAGATATGTCGAGGAAATTTTGAACCAAGAATATCGAGCTAGTAAATTTTTGGGATTGGAAGATTGTTGCATTTTGTGAGTTTGTACGTCTTGGATAAATGATAGTTATTTTAATTTAGACATTATTGGGATGCCAAGAGATATCTCCTAAACTATACCAATTTTTATCTAGATTATTGTTGTTCAAATTGCTTGCTGGATTCCGTTTTTGAATCGTCGCTTAAACTTCTTATCGATAAACTCTCGTGCCTATGATTTTACTATCTTGACTAATAATGTTGTTATAATCTATTTTTACAAGCTCATTGATTTATCGAGCTTGTTCATGACTTATGCTATTGAGCGCGCTTACTAACATGTTGTCTAATCAGAACTAGTGTATGATGGTCTGATCAACTAAGTGCACTTTGGTTCGCTTTTACCTATTGTTCTACGTGGATGGGATATAACTAAAACTTGGCCTCTAGAATCCCATCCACGACTGCCTTAAAAATTCTTTTGAAATTATTCGGTCATCTTTGAACCACGTAATCGTAATATCGTCTTTGAACTCTTTATTGCTTTCGCCTTCACCTAGTTTGAAAGGACGAAGGCACTTACACTAGAATTCCCTCTAGCTGACCTATCACTTATGACTATTGTCACCCAAGGTGACTATATCTTTGTCTTGAACTCCTCGTCCTTCCTCGACCCTACATTTATTATCACCACTCAAGTTAGAAGTGAATCATTTCCGTAATCGCGCCCTCAAACCTACCTACTCCTAAATTTCGAGGATGAAATTCTTTTAAGTTGGGTAGGATGTAAACCCCCTAAATTTCTACTTTAAATTTTTTAATATAAATTTAGTATTTAAAATTTTTTACTTGATATTTGTATATCGCATAGTCGTATGGGACGTCGCGTACGAGTTCACATTTTCATATGTCTCGTCGAGTGCGAATATGTGCGAGGAACATATTTTTGTAAAAACATTTTATTTTAAAAATCTTGGTTTTTTTTTCAAATAATAAATATTTTTGATTACTTAAAGTTGTAAAATACGTCGCATTTGGAATTTCCAAAACTTTATTTTACATTATGGAAGTTTGTATAAATAGTAATTTAAAAACGAGGTTTTATGTAAATGTCCATTTTATACAAAACATATAAATTTATTCTATTTTCAAAATTTATTTAATATTAATATTTTATTATTCGAAAAAAAGTATTTGAAAATATTGTTTTGGTTTAAATAGAATTTAAGATGATAAAGTATATTTGAAAAGATTATTTTATTGATTTACATTTGAATAAAGTTTTAAATCAAAGATGGTTTTAAATAATTTAAATGGATTTGAATTTAATTATGAAATTATCTCTTTGGGGTTTTAACCAATTTTTGTCCTTATCCTAATGGGATTTCCACCTCCTATAAAAGAAGAGGTACTTGCCCTCTTTTCACATCAAACTTCACAACCCCAAATTCTACCCCATTATGCATCGTGTCCGTGCCTCTCATCCACTATATACTCCCCAATACAAATACACAATAATTCCGTCCCGTCCGACAACCCCGGACGTCCACCCAGCCGTTTCGGACACTCCCGACACGACGACTCAAATCCTATCCCTGGCCTAACTGTAAATCAGCCTCGCCAAACCGCCACCTCGGTCTTGGACCCCATCACCACCACCCTCGTCTTCCCACGATAGAACTCCTGCTATCCGCAACTCCTCCACCATCACCATCCCTGTCGTGTCGAACAACCATAATAACAGAAACCGTTCCCGGCTTCGCTACCGTCGCTTCGCCTACAGCCACTACAACCGTCACCATCCCCACACACCACTGCCATCGTGCCAACATCACCACCATACCCGCCCTGACCACACTCCCTTAAACACCCAGAGCCCCATCTCCGGCCACCTGCTTCTGCCGACCACCCTTACCAAATGTCACTGCCACCACCACACTTCACCATCCCCCAAAACCAAAAGAACAAAATGAAGAAGAAGATGAAATCAGAAAACCCTACCCACGCCGCTGTCGTCGTGCCTGCTGACCGTCGGTGCCTGACCCGAGTGCTCTCCAGTCTTTTTCCCTCGCTATGCCATGGTTCCCCATCATTCTAATCCTTCTCTCATCCGTGCCCAGCCCAGCCCCACCATGCTCCACCATAGCCTTAAGCGCCACCACCGATGCCGCCTCCTCCGTAGCCGGATCTCCGCCGTCGTGCGCGCCCCCGCACGCAGGACCTCCATCGTGCTTCGCCGTCGATGAACCGACGGCGAGAATCAGGATTCTTCTCTCCGCCAGGCCCATCGACCTCGCCGATGGCTGTGTCGAGTGCCGCCCATGGCGCACCGCCGCGCCGGTCGCCTTGTTCCCCGTGGTTGGCCCGATCTCCACCCCCAAGCCGAGCCTCCGAGCGTCGCCACGTTCTCAGTCACCTCCGACTTCTAGCTCCACCGCAGCCGCGCTCGCCGCGTGGACCCCCGCCGGCCTCCTCAGGTGAGCGCACCCCTTCGTCCCTTCCCGCTCGCTCTTCTCCCTCTCTTCTCTCTGTACACTTCATCTCTCTTTCTCTCTCTGACTGAAAAGAAGTGGAGGGGATGAGCTGTTATGTTAAGGTTTATTATAACTATTATTATTATTATTATATTATTAAATACTACTATCATGATAGGTATTAAAGTATGTTTTAACTATACATGTAGTAGTACAAATACGAAAGATCAACTATATTATTATTTTATTATATTAATATTATTATATACAAATATATCTATAAATATTTTTCTAAAATATACTATTGCTTAATTTATGGTATTTTAAATACATCTTCACCCTACTAGTTAAAATATTAGTTTCGATATAAAAATAAATTTTATTTTCAAATTATTATTGAAAAAAAAGAGTACTTTGACTACTACAATATAGTTCCCAAAATTTATAAAAATGGTTTCCTAGTATTTTATAGTGTTTAACTAAAGTGGTTTTACAAAACAAAATATATTTTTCAAGGTATTACAAATATTTTACTAAAATAGTATATGTACTGTTTACATCAACTTTCCTTCAATTATCCCCATTACTCGTGACTAATCATGCTTACCTATTTTCTCGCAAATATGTAACCCTCACATTGACCTCGGCTATTGGACTATTGTGACGTGTCAGAACACCGCACAACATCAGGCGACACACCAGGGAAGACACCTTGCCTTTACTGTTTGAATTTTTTGCTCAATATCATGCATGTTTTGTTTATTTTCAAGTTATTCTTTCTAAAATTATATGTAGATGTAAATTACTATATTTTATTTAATTGGCTTAGAGTTAAGAGACTACCGTCAAATATTAGTGTGTCTCATTGACTTGTAACGATTGTACATGAGTTGTGTGTGAGAGTTGTGAGTATCATATAGAGGTCACTTGCGTGTGGGCTGATCCTCCGTGCGCATTCGTAGGAATAACTGTCAATAGATGCATGTAAGAAGACTTGACAGTTATCTATTATAAAACAGTGTGATGGAAACGACACGTGTTTGTGTCGTGGTTACGACACACGTATAGTATCATTGGGGGGAGGGGACAACTACCAAAGTAGGGGCTACATTTACTTTTACACACATTTGGGAGACAGTGTCTCGGATGAGCGCTACGTGTTACCCGGCCAATAGTGTCTCGGATGAGCGCTACTTGTTGGCCACTCTTTATTACTTGCTTGTGATAGCCCCTGCGTAGAACGTTGTCCTCTAAAGTAAAATCCACATAGAACGGTTAGGAACCTCTACTCATGCATATTTTTCTGTTGAGCTTTTATTATTCAGTTTATTGGCATTATATTATGTGTCTTGTTACGTCCCTCTGAGGACCTGGTGATCTCTCCAGGTGTGTGTTCATGTCTCCCACAGGTATTCTAGCTGAGGTCGTGGTCTTCTCCATTTACTCGAGGGTGACGTATCTTGGTCTATTTTGCTACCTTCGTCCATTCTTTTTATATATCATGTACTTCATTTTATTTATCATATTGGAAGTGGACTTTGTCTCCGCCCAACGGTTGTACCATATACATTCAAGTTGATTTTATAGTATTATTCTTTTTGTTTGTGGATGAGATTTAGCATGTCTTGGTTCTCTATATTTTACAGCTTATGTATTTATACGAGGATTTCATACATTGGAGTATTCTTCGTTTATCTACAGCTGCCATTATATGTTTCTAGTCCTACTACTTTTGGGACTGGGGCGTTACACGCACTTAGACATACACCCCTATATATATATATATATATATATATATATATATATATATATATATATATATATATATATAGGGGCGTTACACACACTTCGTCATACACCCCTATATATATATATATATATATATATATATATATATATATATATATATATATATATATATATATATATATATATAGCAAATAAATAAATAAATAAATAAATATATTTATTTATTTATTTATTTATTTGCTATATATATATATATATATATATATATATATATATATATATATATATATATATATTTTGCTATATATATATATATATATATATATATATATATATATATATATATAGATGATGGAAATAGAGGCAGCCTCCCCCTTGCTCGCCACTCCCCACCCCCTCCTCTTCCTATGGCCGGTGGCTTGGCCGGCCGGCCTGCTGAGGCTGGCCGTACCACCGTGCGCCCCTTCTCTCTCTGGTGGCTTCCTCGTCTGGGCCGCCGCCGGCGGGCTCCCGTGCGGCTTCCTCACCCCTCCCTCCTCCCTCTTCCCCTCCCTCCTTGGCTCCGTCGCCCACGTCGGCGACCTCGGCACCGTCGTGCTCGTGGAAGGAGGCCTCCCTCCTCTTCGGCAGCCCCTCCGTCGTACCTGCCAGAGCACCCTCCGCCCGCCAGCGCCCTCGCGGAGTCGTCCCTCCCCCTGTTTGAGGCATCCCGCACGCGCCACCCGCTGCTCGGCCCTCCCCCTCCGGATCTCCCCCTTCGGTCAAGCCCGGCCTCCTCCCCTCAACAGCCGCCGTCGGTTCCTCCCCCCTCGGGAGTCGAACCCCCTTCCTGGGCTCAGGTGGCCTCGGCTCCCCCCTCCGCGGCGACGGCCGGTCGACGCTTCTCCTTTCCGCCGTCGCCGCCCTCTCCCTCGGCCGAGGCACCTCCTTCCGCACCTCTTCCTCTCCGGCGTCCCTTCCCCTCGGCTCCTCCCCCTCCCCCGGAGTTCGGCGCCCCCGCGACGAATCCCCCTCCCCCGAAGGCCTGGGCCTGCATCGCTCCCCCTCTCTCGGCGTCGTCCACCCCCTCGGCCGCGGCCTTCCGCCCCTCCCCGCGGTGGCCCAACTCGGCGTCCGCCTCCCTCTGCCCCCCGGTCGAGCCTCCCGACGGCCCGAAGCAGGCCCCCCCTCTTCGCTTCCCACCCCCAGCGCCGGTGCTCTCGCTGGATTCGTTGCCGGAGGCCCCCACCACCCTCCGGCGCTCTCTCCGTCTCAGGACGGAGGACCCCTAGTCCGCGTCCCCGTTCGCCGCGACGCCTGGCCTCCGCCGGCGTCCAGTCTCCCCGTTCCCCTTCTTTTCCCCTCCCCGGACCGGCCCTCTCCTCCGGCCCCCCTCGCCGCCTTGGTGGTTTTTCGAACCGGCGGCCGCTGGTTCCCCCCCATCCCCGCCGGGCCGACCTCCCCTGCCGTTAGGCCCCCCGCCGGAGCCCCTGGCCCGGCGCCCTTCCTCCGGCTCCTCCCCTTCGCCGGAACACTCGCCCACCTCGAGCCGCGCTTCCGCCTCGTGCCACGCGCCGCGCGTTGCCTTGGGCAGTGTGCCCCCCTCGGGCAGCACATCTGTCCCCCCCCGGGACCGGCGCACCGCCTCTCGTGACTTCTCTCTTTTCGAATTTGAATTTTCAAATTCTGTTTGTTTTTCGTCCAAAAAAAAATAAAAAAATCAATAGCTTGCCTCGGGCAGGCAGCCCCTAGGGCCTCGTGCCCTCACCGGCCCAACAGTCGACTGGTTTGTAACTTTTCAAAATTTCTTTTCGAAATTTCGAAATGGTTGTATTTTTATGTCGGCTTTTGTTCCTGATGTACTGGGCCCTTTTGTCTAAGGTCCAGTACCTATCTGTAATGCTCTTTTTGAGCTTCTTCTAGCTTTCAATAAAATGCTCGTTTGTTATATATATATATATATATATTTTTTTTTTTTTGAAGGGAATATTATTGAATAAAGCAAGAGTGGGCGTCAGCCCGAAACGAACCAAAACGTGACCTGAAGCAGGGCCCACAAGCGGACTACCGCCGGTCAAACAACAAACAAGAAATTCAAAACTCAAATTTTGAAAGAGGGGCACGTGGCCCAAAACCAAAAATACGGGGCCCGAGAGAGCCTGCTCCGAGCGCGTGGCCCGAAGGGGGATAGCGCGGAACTCGAAGGGGTGGGGGCGGGTCCTGAGGAGACGCGGGTCCCGATGGGTCACCACGGGTCTCCCGAGCGCCGGCCAGGAGATCGCCGCTGGAGAGAGACGGCCGCCGGCGCCGAGGAGAGGGTGAGCTGATCCGCCGAGAGTCTGGAGGGAGCCACAGAAGCTGTAGACGGCCAGGGGGGCGTAAGACCGCCGGAGGCCGGACTGGGCGGCACTCGGGCAGGGAAGAGGGTAAAGGGAGGAGTAGGAGAGAAGGGGATTCCGGCGAGCGAGAGAGGCCGGAGACAGGACGAACCGGCGAGGGTGGCGTGTAGGCCAATCGAGGCGGAGAGGGGGAGCGACGCCAGGGAAAGAGAGCAGGGAGGCGAGCGGGGAGAGGACGGGTCCCAGTACGGCGGGCGACCGGCGGGGGGGGGGGGGGGGTTAGTAGTAGCGGCGGTACGACCCCAAGGCGTGGGCGTACGCCGCCCACTGCGCCGCGGAGGATAAGCCGTGATCGCCGGGAGAAGGCCAGTGGGCCGCGGCCGACTGGGCGGGGGCGGAGACCCAGTACCACCGCAGGGTGGATGGGTCCTGCCAGTAGGCCCCCGCCAAAGAGGAGGGAGTCGGGGCAAGGTGGACGGCGGGAGGGGGGAAGGAGCCCGAGAGAGACGCGGAGGGGTGGAGCTCCGGGGAGACGTCCGCACCCGAAAAGGGAGGAGGCACCGGTGGAGGACCGAGGCCACAGAAAGCTCCGAAGAGGAAGGCACTGCCGGGGCGGTAGACGCCAACAAGGGTCCCGCCGCCAGAGCGGGGGAGGGCGATGAAAGAGAAGGCGCGCCAGGGAAGCTCACTGACGAGACGGGGAGGGCGGTCGCCAGAGCGGGGGCAGCCTGGGTCGGCTGAGCAGGGTAGGGCGGTCCGGACGGGCTAGAGGCGGCCCCCGGATCCACAGGCATGCCGAGAGCAGGGGTTGGAGGAGGGTCCAATTCGGGGTGTTTCCACAGGGAGGGGGAGGTGGGTGGAGCCACGACCGGAGATGGAGGCATACCGACGGCTGAGATGGTGGCCGGTGGAGACGCCTGTATGGGCAGGGCCCACGCCGAGCTGGAGGCGACGCAAGGGGGTGGCGGGGGGCCGAGGAGGGAAGGGGCCGTGGACGGCCGGAGGCGCTGAGCTTGGCGGGTCCTTCGACATCGCGGGCGATGGCTACTCCGAGGAAGGAGAGATACGGAGAGAGTCCCCCGCACGTCGGGCAAGGAAGAGGGTGGGAACCCTGCGGGGTGAGCGGCCTGTGGAAGCCCGGCCAACCGGGGGGGGGGGCGCGGAGGCCGGTGTGGGCTGGAGGCACTCGGCGAGGGGGGCGCCGCCCGTAGGCGGCCGGCCGCCGGCCGTGGCCGAGGAATGGGAAGTCTCCATCCAGCATGATCCAAGCCCAAACTCCGCCCATTATATATATATATATATATATATATATATATATATATATATATAGCAAATAATTGAATCAACAAGAAAAAGAGAAGGATAAAAAGGTGCAACAGCAGCTAGGAATCCCAGCAGTGCGCCAAAGCCCTATACTCAGTTCACTAAACCCGGAAGCCGACCCTCCTTTCGGAAAGTAAATCGAACGGCACGTACATATGCATATAACAAACAGGGGGAAGTTCGTAAAAGAAAAACACCTAAACCCTAGCCATAAACCCAGCCACCCTCTTCCCCAAGTGCTGGCGACCCCACCTTTGCCCTGCGCGCCACCGCACGAGCGCCGGAGTCAGCTGTGCACGCGCGGATAGCAGCGCCAACAGTGGCAGCAATGGCAGCAAACAACAGTACTTTGCGGTACGTTTTCTCCATGATCTTTCAACGAAATTCACTTCTATAAATTTCTACGTGTTGTCTAGATAACCCCTTACCTTCAACTGGAATTGTTTGGTTTGCCTTAAATAAATTATAGAAATTCCTGAAACTTCAGGAAAAACCAACAAAAATAGGGTATTCAAAACAGTTCGAAGAACCCGATTTGGAAGGCAAACCATTGCCAAACCATCGACTGATTAAAGAATCTAATTAAACAGGTTTTTAGACAACATATACGGGGTTAAAACCATTATTGTAGTCCCTAATTTCATTAAGTATGTACGAAGTAATTTGATTTCCAAAATCAGGAAAAACTTATGAAAACTGTTTTAAAAATCTAGAAAATCCCTTCGATACGACGTGCGTTCCGCCAATTCGGACGACATGGTCGCGAACCGAAAGCATCTGAAGGTGCGTATCAACTTCGAGGACGTGTGGGCTTTGACGGAATTCAAATTGGTCGCGTGTGCACGACAAATTTGATACGTATCCGTCGAAATTCACCGTATCGACCTCTGTGCAAATTTCTCAATTATTTTGTGCACGTTCGTCAGATCGTAAAGAAATTTGCGCCAACAGGACCGTATTATTTTTCTGGTCATGTATGCTAAGTTTGGTCTGATTCTCAGACAGTTGACCGGATCGCCATTTTGCGGGCCCCACGATCCGATTCAACGGACAATTTTGTGTACGGCCCACCGAAATCCAACTTTGGACATACGGTTGGATTCGTATAAAAAACTGGACCTGTAGACAAATAGTTTGACGACTTTAGAGACCATTGACTCTGGCACACTTTTCGGTGCAAAGTGGGTCCAACGGCGGATATCGTTTTGACCCAAAATTACCGTTTTGCTCCTGTATCCAGAATTGGACTTAAGGACAGACAATTCTAGCTAATTTGACTATTCTGAAAATGTTGGTATTGTTAATTTCAGCATCCGAAGACTTCTGCATGTGTTGACTGTTGTGGCTCATTGAGTGGTATAGTATTATCGGTTTCACCAGCACATGACCTCAGACGAGTACATCTCTGATAGTTTTCGTATTTGATTATCTCTATACTTCTTGTAATTAACATTGTTTTACATTGATATCATGTTGATTCATGACACGCTTGTCACACGAGATAGTAGTTATGGATTCTTGCATGTTGTTCGTGACCAATATATTTTCGTGTTCGTGACCTGTTTGAATCCACGGGTACTAGCCGGGCGGAGAAATACATAAGTAGACATGTAAACATACACAGAAATATCCCAAAAATATCTATTCTTGTCTGATAGCAGTCGCACAATTCACGTACGGGATGCCGGATTTATCTCTTAGCCGTTTACATGTCGAAAGTGTATTTCAAATCACTTGTTAGATTAGTCTTGCTACATTACAGTTTCTTGTCATTGCTTGTCTTGTGTACCATATCTTTCTGCTTTTACTCGCATGATTCCTACTATGATTTTCTGTTTATTCCTTATCATGTATCTCAGTATTATTACAGATTTATGGATTTCGTCATTTATTGATTCTGTTGTGAGATTGTACTCGTTCCATTCCTGATTGGAAACTAATATTTTTTCGGTTAGCTGCGACTTCACTTAGCATTGGGAGATACGGGCGTACTTGCAGACCAAAACCTAGAAATAGATAGTAGTTGTATCATTTTTATTAATTGTGAGAACTTTGTATTTTCTTTAATTTTAAATATTGTAATCAAAATTTAGAAATATGAATGAGCAATAAAGTTTATTTTGAGCATTTATTTCTTACGGGCTTGACAACGTTCTACCGTCGACTCTACGGCGTAGGCTGGCTTGGACACGTCTCGTATCCGAAAAAGCGGGTGCAGGTCGTGACAAGTTTTTGTGGTGGCCCATGCAGGTCAGTTTTTGCAAAAGATTGTGAACTCGTGATGGTACTTAAGTTAGTCGTACCATTGCGAGCCTGCAACTAGGAAATGCTCATTCATAATTAGGATTGAAATGATTAGGAGGATACCTAGGATATGAGTCCCTTACTAATTTGACCAGTTGGGTAGTTAAGGTTGTGAGATAGGCCATACAATTTAGATAAGGAATTATTAAATTTAGATAGCTTACCATATCTCCATAGATACACTATTACTTTTGATATGACGACATGATCTAATATAGATATACTATTCACTTGGTAAGTAGGCTTACCTAGAATTAAGGTTTTAATCTTGATAAACTATTCAATTTTCTTTTGTCCTATTAGATATAAATCTTATATCATAAGTTAGAATTGCCAAATTTAAATCCTGTTTTGCTGTAAGGAATTAGTTTATAATTCCTGATTTTGTTATTTATATACGAATCTCGAGTTAGATTTGATTCAAGATTTTCCGGGGCCATTTGAAATACATATAAAATAAAGATTTGGATGTTCTTACTTCCCTTGTCTTCAGTTATTCCTTTCCTGATCAACCTTTTACTTTAAGGATTGAGACTTATAGGCAATGTTTACGCTTTCTATCATATTCAACTTGTTTGAATCTCTAGCAGCTCCTTGAAGTTCTTAGGAATATAGTTGGAGTAATTTTAACGACCGAGATGGCTAGACATCAGCGCACTGTCGTAAATTACTGGAGAATGGAGAGTGTGGGTTCACTGCAGCCAGTAGCGCACTGGCGAGGCATGACCCATAGAGTATGAAATTATTTCAAGGAATCGTAGGTTATGGAACATTGCTAAAAGCTATGTCTTCGTTGACCTCTTTAGAACTTGTGTCAATATAAGGTAGAGTATTTGATAGCACATCACGTTTGAATCACGGAACCAAAGGTTTACCACAGCCAGAGTATACGTGCGAGGCATAATTCTCGGTAAAATAACTTCAGACATGATTACAAGTTTAGGGTGCTATAGAGGACAGTAAGATGCCCTGTATGACCCCAAGATCCAAGACTAATACTAGTGTAAGTTCTGTAAGTTCGGTAGCATGTCTCCCAACCTAGCATTCGGTGGTCCTTGTGATCTATTGACGAGGTAATTGACTGACATTAATAGGTTTACCTAGTATATAGAATTTAGATGTCCATAACCCATTAGTCGACCAGGGCCTTAGGGATAAGAATATAGTTGGAAGAATGTATAAGCAAGAACACCAGGTAAGGTTTTGATACTCACAAGACCCGAACTACTTGTGCCTCCTTTCAAAAATCTCGCATACTTATATTTTGACTATCTTGACCAATGCTGCTATTACAGCCTAATTTTGCAAGCTTACTCTTTTATCGAGCTTGATTCAAAACATATATTTATTGGGGACGCCTACTAACATATTATCTAATCAGAATCGATGTATTACGATATGATCAACCTTAGTGCACTCGGTTCGCTCTCCCTCTGATTGACTTACGTGGATTGAGATGTAGATGTCTCTATGTAGATGTCTCTAGGATCTCATTCGCGACTGTATTGACAACTCCTCTTGAATTATACATTCTCTTTTGAATCATATAATTGTATTCAGTGACATCTTTCTTGAACTCTTTATTATTTTTGTCTTTCACTAACTTGGAAAGATGAATGCTCGTAATTGGTAGATAGCTACAGAGTATCCCCATGGCTATGATAGTTGTATACGCAAGTGTAGCTACCATCGGCCAGCCCTGTGACTGGAACCTTGCCTTGAGTTACTCGTCCTCCCTTCGACCCTAAACCTACTATCATGATCTTCTAGTCATTAGAGTCCGAGAATGACTAGGATCTTTCTCTTGATCTAATGCCAACCTAGGAGACTATCTATTCTCAAGAAACCAATTGTTGTGAGTTCCTAATTATTTGCTTGACGCTTGCTTTAATTAGCAACCCTTAAGCCTTAACCCAACCTTTCCTAGACCAAACCCACAGTTTAGGCATGAGATGAATATACAAAGGTAGGACAATCATTTACCATGACTATGGTAGACACCCATCCGAGATTGGTTTCCAACAAACATTACCCTAGTTATATAAATTTTATTGTTAAGACCTAATTAGTATTGGAACACCTCAGTCACTAGCTTAGCCAATATCATAGCTTAAAACACCCTGTCATATTATGATCTACCAGTTATCCATAGCAATACATGGTCACTATAGCCCATACCACTAGAACCCTTGTGACAATAGTCTGGCAGGTTGACATAAATAGAAATTCACGACTCAGTTGTAAGAAATCTCTTCATATGATGTGCCTTAGAGTTGGTTACCCGTCGATAACTCTTGTATACTAGGGACGGGTAGATCATTCTATTTTATCGACCATGTGTCACTATACATACTCGTTTCCATTTGGTGAGAAATGACCCTTGAC